>JALGBA010000425.1:867500-895000 GCA_023970755.1 Azemiops feae | reverse complement strand
GTTCTCCCTCTCCCATTGTTCTTGACTGATGTATTTAATCTGGCAAGAAACTCTCATAAGGATGCTTTTCCCTGGCCAGGCTTAGAGTCATGCTATGCTTAGTATAGTCATGCTATGCCTTTAAACTGGGTTGGCCAGGCTTAGTATAGTCATGCTATGCCTTTAAACTGGGTTGGTCACCCAGTTCTAAGTGCACTTAATATTGATACCTGCCGCATGCCTGTAAAGTAGGAAGAATGTTTCACATAGGAGGGGAAGCGTCTTCTAAGATGGTGTCTACTATGATTTATGTCATGTAGAAACAAATGTCTTCTTCTGAACTCGGGATTATTTTTATCCCTGTACAATTGTAATTGTACCCCTACTGGGTTAAATTATTGGTATCATCCTTTTTTCCCCCCTTTTGCTATGAGCACAGCTAACAACCAGTTTAGCAGGATAAATTTAGCATAGTTGCCAAGTAAAAGGATCCATCTTAGCTGCTTTGGCCTGACCCACTCCATGCACCATCCCAGCTCTGCATATCCATAAGATCAGAACATTAATATATGTAAATAAAGTTATCTATATTCCACTGTGCTAAGGGATTTTGTAGAGATGGCAGTGATGATGAAGCCTCTGGCAGTGATCTGATAAGATGATTTGATATTTTGGAATACTCATGAAATTCCAGTGGATGGGAAAATGCATCTGGCAATCTAAAATGCTCATGAACAGTCTTCTTTGATGAATACGAGATATCATTTTTTCTGTGATATCTAACTATCTCTTATATGCCTATCAGGATAGCAAGATATAGGTGGGACATGATGAAAACTTGACTCGGTAGACGCTGTGGCACTAAAAAGTAGGAAACCTAGAAGCAGAATCACTAAAGAGAAAAGTGGGTAGTGCCCTTTGAGATGGGGAAAATGGAATTTAGAAAAGATAAGCAAAGGAGAGGGAGGCCTACACAGTACCAAAGGTACACACACAAGTTTGTACAGAATTTTCTCCTGAAGAGTTTTGAGACCAGGGAAAGTGCAATGTTGGTCCCGCTTGGAAAATTCTAGTTATTCAATTAGAATTGAGTAGCAAGGGTAAGGAGTATGTACACCACATCAGGTTGGGAAATCTTTGGAGTCTAAGTGCATCTATTAAAACATTGAGTCTTAAGTGAGGTAGTTTCTGAACCATCTTCCCTCACAAGTAAACAGTTGTTGGGGAAGCGGTAAAGGAGTACATATTTAATACACTTTCCTTTCTCTAAGGACAAGTGGGATTGACTCAACGTGAACTGCTACTTAAAATATCAATGCCTTGAAGTTGAACCTCTTTTAACAGTCCATTCTTACCTTATTTCCACAGAAAAGGTTCAACAGGAAAGACATATATGTGTTTAAAGATAATTGTGATCAATGGATCGGAGACATAGTGGCGCTGTGGTTACAATGCAGTATTTCAGGCTAACTCTGCCCACTGCCAGGAGTTCGATCCTGACCAGCTCAAAGTTGACTCAATCTTCCAGCCTTCCAAGGTCAGTAAAATGAGGACCCAGATTTTGGGGGGCAATATGCTGACTCTGTAAACCACTTAGAGAGGGCTGTAAAGCATTATGAAGTGGCATATAAGTCTAAGTGCTATTGCTATAGGGTTTTGATCCCCATGCATTTGTTATGAGGACCCCAAGACAAATCCAGAAGAATAATCCAATTTTTGACTAGATGCCATTTGCCACTCCTGCTCCACATCTATCATCCAAACTTTTCCACTTCTATATAAATTATAGGAATAGCTTTTGGAAATACATCCAATTAGAAATACTTTATCTTTTATGAGCAAGGTAATTATTCAACAGATGGGCTCAGGGGCTCTACAAATCCTGCTGACATTAACAGAACTGCATCGGAGGATCAGAGTTTCCCACCTCTGCTCTAGAAACATTTTTTAATTATTTTAATATTTGTAAACTGCCAAGAGTCATATATTTTAGATGAATATAAATTTATAAATAGATATAAATTTATTAAATAAGAAATCTTCTTAACTTTCAGAGCAACATTAGCAATGAAAATGGGTGGCAGAATCAGGATTGTAGTAAATACCCACCATTCTATGAAGATTTTATCAACCACCCAGGTCAAGTCTTTTTCTGGTAACTTGGTTATACATCATGCTATGACCATTGGTGTTAACCATGGTTTACTGAAACAATGTCTAGGTTCATGCAGCACATTAATATGTATGCTATGATTTATAAAGCAAATGGCTGTGTTAACAAGCTGTAACAGCCTCTATACCAGGGGTCTTCAAACTTGGCCCTTTTATGACTTGTGGACTTCAACTCCCAGAATTCCTCAGCCAGCATGGCTGGCTGAGGAATTCTGGGAGTTGAAGTCCACAAGTCATAAAAGGGCCAAGTTTGAAGACCCCTGCTCTATACACTTAAGAATGCTCTACCATCTCTATTACTGAGCATCTTCTACAAACAATACTGTATGCTCGGTCAACATTTATTGTCCCTGGCATTTCCTGAGGAGCAGGTATTCTAATGAGGGAGTGGGTGGGAAATGGGGCAGTTTGCAAATATCTGCTAAAGACTACAGTACAGAAGGAATGTAGACTGTCAAACTAAAGTTAAAAAGAAGAGGGCCTACTGTTGGGAGTGCATAGTATGAAAATTGATAGGCAGAAGGCAAAGCTTCCCAACTCCAATTTTGCTTTGGTCTTCTCCCTGAAGAGGACCTAAGTTCAAATGGATCAAAGCAGAACAATTGACACAAGGAAGGAATAAAGACCCAAGATGACAAAGTAGATGATTAAGGAAGATTGGGCAACCCTGAAAGAGTTAAAGTCTCCAGGGCCAGACTAATTACCTCTGAGAAGAATTTGTGGATGTTATCTAGGAAATCCCTTTGGTGATCTTTGAGAAGATGAGCACAGTGCCAGAGGACTAGAGTAGGTCAATGCTGGTTCTATCTTCAAAAAGGAGGAAAAAGAGGACCCATGTAACTACAGGCCAGTTAGCCTGACATCAATACCAGGCGAAAATCTGGAACAGATTATTAAACCGCCAGTTAGTGACCATTTAGAAAAGAATGCAATTCTTGGCAGGGAAAAGGCTGCCTTTATCAAGAATAAATCATGCCAAACCAATCTGATTTTTTTTTTTAAACACAGAAATATGTTGGACATAGTGTACCTTGACTTCAGCAAACCATTCAACAAAATCTCCCATGAGATTCTAATCAGGGAAATAGTAAAACCTGGACTGGACTATACTTTCATTAGAGGACTACAGACCAGGTTTAACAATTGTTCCCAGCGAATGTACATCAGTAGCTCTGCATCAGACTAGGAAAAAGTGCAAAGAGTACAAAGTGGAGTTCCACATGGACAAGGACAAATGTCGGGGATGCATAATAGAGGATTCCTGAGGTGGGCATGAGGTTGAGTTGGATAATCTCTAAAGTTCTTGTAATAATTCTACGGCAATCCTGTCAGGGGGAAAAAAGCTAGTTGCAAGTACATATTGAAAAAATTATAAGTTTTTATAGATCAAAAGATCATTAGATGCTTGGAAAAGAGCTGTACACATATAATGTGCTTTTAATACTCCATGCCTCAGATGAAGTAGATTGTCATCTGTGAAAGTTTATTTTGTTAGTTTTTAAGACGTCACAAGATTCATTATATTTACTCTTAAAATGGACCCTGCACTCTTCTCTGAAGGATATCATATCATTACCTCTTTCTCCAAAGTAATGAGTACAGAGTTGTAACCTTCAGCAAATAAGCAAACATATCAGCAGTGTATTTTTAATCATGGGTTTTTCATGCGCTAAAGTGCCATTAGTACTGTATAATGTGAATACTTTGGCTTCTGGCAGCATTGTTAACTGGAAGCCTATCAGCATGGCTGATCATCTCTTTTCTGTATTGTTCAAGTGATGTGTATTGATTTCAGAAGGCATGAAGGTTGATTTATGTGAACCACATGACTAGGATATATTCTCTTATTTAATGTTACAGATAATAAAGGAACAACTTGTACCACTGTAAGGGAGAAATATGTACAATTATCATTCCTCTATATGACAAAAAAAGGCATACCATTTGCCTTGGCTGCATGTCAAAATGTAGGCTGAGCAACAGGATCTGCCGTGAAAATCATCTTATTTCCTGAACGAACAATGCATTGATGGAAGTTTCACTGAAGTAAAATTGACTCTGTGCCTTGTTTAAGTGACAGGTTGCAATGTAGGGGCCAAATAAACCAAGAGATAAGACTGGATCCCTATGGCCATACTGCTGTAGATTTCCCCAACCTGGGACAACAGCCAAAGCAATGTGAAGGAGTTACTTGGTTGTCTTGGAAAGTAGCTTGAAAAAAAGAGGCTGCCTTCTCTTCTTTTATCCCAAAGCAGAATGGAGTATCCATTGTTCCATGCTATCTACACCCAATTATGAATCCCGACACACACATTTATATTATTTCTCAGGGTATAAGAAAGTGTAGAGAAGTATTCCCAGCAAAAAAACCACAAATTATTATCTCATATTATTTTATGGTTTGTTAGCTGTTCAATTATATTAAATAATAACCCAAGGACAAACAAAAAGGAACAGTGTTTGTCTGATTAACTTCAGAATGATATCATACAGTGATCTAGTCAAGATTCTAGAAGCAATCTGCTAATATCATGATCATGATGATCATGGTCCTTTCTAAATAGATAAAATACTTCTGGAGAAACCAGCAACAACAATGAAACAATCATGCTGAAAAGAGGCTTTTCAGAATGGAAAACAAGTTAACTATTACCTTAAAAAGTGAGTACTTTCAGCATAGTTTTGGTAGCTTCATAAATTTACCAGCAATCTTAGAAGCTAAGTTTCTGGAAATATCATTTCTGTCACTACAGTGTGGACCAGAACTTTCACAGTTAAATTTCCATAATTTGTTTAGAAAATAATAATCTCACATACTATATGCCTCATATTAAACAGGATCATGCCCATTTATCCCACCCTTAATCTCCACACCTTCAGTTGAAAATGGTCATAGGGAAGCACGTGTTGCGTATAGTAACATCTGATTTTAGATTGTTCTTTATGATGAAAGCGTGGATTGGGCAATCCTTGCCCCTTCTCTAATTTTACAACTAATGTGAACAGAACCACAAAACTAAGATTTTTTTAAAAAAATCACAAGCCCTTCATGATTCCTGTCCCTCAGTTTCAACCAACAGCATCCCTGTATATATTATTACATTGGTCATAGATGTTGCAATGCAATCATTCAAAAAGCAATAAATTCCCTCTGGGTAGATGTTTGAATATGTTGACTTCAGTGCCTATGTTTCTGCTTTTTCATGTATTCATTTTGTGAATTTGCCAACCCCTAATATGTGTTATTTCCATTTTTTAAAATAAAGTTAGAAAAATAACATCGCTCACCCAACAATAGTTGGCAAAAATTAATAGTAATGAGTTAATTACCATTGCCAGCTGCTTACAAAAAGGGAGGAGGGAAGAAAAAAATCAGGCCTCCAGGCAGAAGCCTTCTGCCTTTTTGCCTGCTGGAAAAAAATTCTCCATTTGTGGAAACATAAAACACAACTTTTCTGCATTCTGTTTAGACATATATTGCATGCCACCTTTACATGGCCCTCAGCAAAGACTCTCTTCAGCTTTTACATTTTCCATATCCAGCAATCTTTTTTCCCCCCTTCTCTTTCTTTTCTTCCATATTTATAGCACATTCGACTAGCTCTAAAAAAAAAAGTGGAAAACAATCACCCAGCGGAATAGATGATTGTCAAGTTATATCTCTCTTACAATGGGAAAAAGACCATCTGCAACTTTTAAATAATATCTGAATCCTATTTAGATTTCCAGCCCTTTGGATATCAAGCCTGTGGGTTTTTGAGTATTTGATTGATTCACTTTCTTTGACTTGGGAAAGCAAAGTGTGAACACTCAAACCTAGAATCTGTACCTCTTCATCTACCTTTTCCTATTCCTCTGAAGTAGCTCGCTGATGATATTTGAAGTTATTTCAGCATTAAAGTGTTTCCCCAGAATTTCATTAGTTGTGTTGGAGTTTGGTTTTGTAACTAGTCTCATATTTGCACCAGGTCAACTTGCTTTACTTGCAAAACACACTAGTTTCAAGGCAGTTCTTCAGAGCACCAAGCCTGCTGATATCTAAAACTTACTAACGTTCTGGCTTGCGAAAAGCTTAGAATACTTAAAAGCACAACATAAACTCCTCCTAAATACTATATCAGTACCTCGAACCTGTAGCCCTAGTGCTGCTTTACTAAAAATAATGAAGTAAGACAAACCAGGAAAGTGACTTTGACAGGAGTTGAAGTTGGGACATCTTAGTCTTAATTTATAGCATTTTTCTTTATTTTATTTGCTATTAGGCCACTGACAATTGAATGCCAAGATGTTTATTCCAAAGTAAATACTTCCAAGTCAGGATGAGGATGAGGATGATGATATAAATAAGGATTAGATATAATTTTTATCTTTTCTTTTTAAAAAGATTTCATTAAAACAGTGTGAAAAGGAATTATTCCAGTGGAAACTTGTAATTATTTCCAAGAAAAACCCCACTGTTACACAAGCTGCCACTTTCATAATGCTGTTTTTAAAAAGTTCTATGATGGTTTATAACTGTGCCTACATTCCTCAATATGTTTTGCTTGGTAACAAGATACATATAAAATTGATATTTATTTATTCAATTTGTATGGCTGCCCACCTCAACAAGTGCTTAATGTGGCAGTAAATAAGGCAGGCATAGTAAGAATGAAGGATTTACCATGTTGTATTTGTGCATTTGCTCTCTCTGTGTGTGTATGTGTGTGTGTGAGAGAGAGAGAGAGAGAGAGAAGAGAGAAAGAGGGAAAAGAGGAGGAAGAGAAAGGAAAGGAAAGAAAGAAAAAGAGAAAGAAAAGAAAGAAAAGGAGAAAAAAGGAGAAAGAAAGGAATTGTAGCGTTACCCCCTCAGAGGCCGCCAAAGCCCAGGCCCTCCCAGACCCGCTCCCCTCCGTTGCGCTCTGCAGCTACCCTCTCAAGGTGTTAATAAAGTGTCTTTTCCAGCGGGAGCTCACGCGAAGTGAGGAGGTGGCAGATTCCCATCATCAAGGGGGCTTTCAGGAACAAAGATGACCAGCCCCTAGCCCTGATAGTCAATGTGTGGTGGTGTTTAACAGCCCCAGGCAGTCGTAGCAGCAATAGTCAATGATTTTACAGTGACCGTTTGGAAACAAGGGGGTGGGGAAAACCCCGGCTCCAGGCAGCAATGGAAACACAAACAGCTCGTCCTGCGAGGGCAACTCCTCACAATGTCTATAACTTGCACAAATAACAGTAATCAAAATTCGGATGGCCGCTGGTCTCCAAAGCAGTAGCGACCAGCCTCTCCTTCTCTTCTGTCGTTGCTCGCAGTCTCAGGTCTCATTGATGTCAAAACCCCTCCCCTCCTTTCCTTTATTGTTAAAATCTGAATTTAGCAACCCCAGCAACTTTCTCTCTCTTCACTCTCTCTCTTGCCTCTGCTCAGGATATCCCCCCCTGTGAAAGAAGCAATAAAATTCCACCTTCTCATTCTCACCTTCCCTCTCCTTCTGAGAAAGGGATCAGCTAAAACCTCAAATCCCTCTTCGGTTTCACCTGGTCTCTCCCCGACAACAGCAACCACCCCCCACCTCCTTTCTTTCCTCCTTTTTCTTTCCTTCCGTCTGATCCACGCCCGCCACGCCCAAAACCAGCAGCAACTGTCCAAGCTTCCCTCTCCTCGGGCAGGCTCCCGCAAAGCCTTTCAGCCAGCCCCGCTACACACTCCCCCCAACTAAGCAGTTTCTTTGGTCCCCCAAAGAATAGTGAACTTTCTGCTAAGCATCTATATTATCCAAGAGTGAATCAACCTTCATTACACAGTAAGCATCACTCTCTCTATGCTATGGCCCGGGGCATCATATGTTAATCTCTTAGGCTCGGCAATATCGCGGGCACCATCCCCTCGTAACTCCCCATCCCCGGAGGTACCCGGGATCGGCAGCTCCTCTAATGCTGGTGATCGCGGGCCATGTGTAGTGACCCAATCCATCTCTAATGGCTGCCTTAACTCTGTGATCTCTGTGATCTCAATGACCCCTTCCTGTCTCAATAATGCCCCAGGCTGATCCCCTACCTCAAATCTTTGAGGAGTCCTCTTCCATTCGCAAGCTCTAGGCATGGGTTCTGAAATGTCAGGCCCAGGCTGTTCTAATTCCACCTCACTACCCACGGTGGGGTGTGTGATCCCATTATCCCCCGATGACCACAACCAACTTATACAACTCTTCTTCAGAGTCTTCAGTTTCCCTCCCTACAGATTGGGTTTCATCCTAGTTCCTAACCTTCCTAACCTTCCCACTATACAGGGCTCAGTTGTGATGACT
Organism: Azemiops feae; assembly: GCA_023970755.1. Lineage (NCBI taxonomy): Eukaryota > Metazoa > Chordata > Lepidosauria > Squamata > Viperidae > Azemiops > Azemiops feae. The sequence continues at coordinate 886,562 of JALGBA010000425.1, read as the reverse complement.
GGCTGGGTGACTCATACTGCCTCGTTCAAGGGCAATAAATGGTTCCAATGCCACACTTTCAAAGGCCCTGAACTTCCTTCTGGTTGTATCCGATACACTGGTAATCCCGGCAGCTTCTCATTAATAACATACAACTGGGGGCCCCACTGATCTGCCAGTTTGTGCTTCCCAGAGGGATCCAAATTCCTTAATAGCACCCGATCACAGTCCTGAACTCTTACTTTCAAGTCATAGTTCCTCTTATTCCGCTGTTCCCGAACCCCTGCGGCCTCTGCGGCCTTCTCATAAGCCCCCTTCAAATTCTTCCTGAATCTATCTACATAGTTACGATGTGACCTGACTGAGGTCTCATCCATCGAGGTGCCAAAGGCTATGTCTACTGGCAGGCTTCCCTACCAAACATCAAATGATACGGAGAATACCTCGTGCTATTATACACATGCACGATGGTAGAGATATGTTGCATCCAGTGTTGCTTCTGTTCTTCAGTGAGTGTCCCCAACATATCCAAAAGAGTACGATTAAACCTCTCAGGCTGCGGATCTCCTTGTGTATGATATGGGGTAGTATGAGACTTCCAAATGCCCAGTAAGCCCAGTAGTTGCTTAACAAGCCTGCTTTCAAAGTCTCTCCCTTGGTTGGAATGTATGTGCTGAGGCAGCCCATAATGTACAAAAAATTTCTCCACCAATACTTTGGCTACCATAACAGTGCGCTGAACTTTTGTTGGGAAGGCCTGAGCATAATGGGTAAAACGATCAGTCACGACCAATACATTTCCTTGCCCACTTACATCCGGTTCCAAGAAAAGAAAATCAATGCAAACCAAATCCAAGGGCCCATAACTTTGCAGATGGCCCATCAGTGTAGTTCTTGAAGGTAGGGTTTTCCTCTGAACGCAACGTAGGCAAGATCTGCAATAGTCCCCAACTTCCGTCTTCATACAGGGCCAGTAGAATAGATCCATTACTAACTTAAAAAGTTTTTTCCAGCCCCAAATGCCCGTGCTCATTGTGTAGCACAATCAACACTGCTTCTCTGTGTTTCTCCGGAAGCAAAAGTTCCCACCTTTCTTCAGGCCCATCCAAAGGGCCCCTCCAATAAACCACTCCATCATGAAGCTGTAAGCGATCCCACTCCTTATACAGCACTCAGATTCCTCTCGGCGAATCGGCAAGTAAAACCTCCCGCTGACCACTTCTCAAGCTCTTTCGACCAGGCCACAGAAGGGATCTTCCGCCTGGTCCCTCCTCAGATCTTTCTTAGGGCAAACCTACCCTCCCCTCTGACCTGAATGGGATTACAGTATAATTTGGGGATACCTGCAATAGTAACCCCCACCCATTCAGCCCTAATTGCTCCCCTAGCTCGATGCTCGACCCCTCGATACAGCGCTTGAATGCCATCAGGGGGCAATTGTATCCACTCTCTGACATCTGCCCCTGAATCCCGAGGCCTCCTTGACAAAGCACAGTAAAATGTCCCCGGCTCAATGTTAGGCTTCTGATAGCTTCTGCAGCAGGGCCCTTTAAACTCTCTCTAACTCGTTGCCTTTTCTGGGTGTCCGGTATATCCCATTCCTCAACTGCTTGTATTGCCTGTTCCATCCAAGCTTAATACTCCTCTTTCCCTTCTGGTACATAATTTCCTATATCCAGCCCCTATGCAATAACCCCCCGTCAGGTTTTGGATGGAAGTCAAACTTCCCCCCTGCCTGTGTGAACCCTACTTCCACTATCCCCACGGGTAAGGGAGTATGCTTCTCTTTCTTCTGGCCTAGTGGTTTGGTCGAAGGTGTGCCCTACACAGTCGGAAAAATCACCCCTACTCTGACATCTTCTGTCAGTTGCAAACTTTCAACCTGAAAGCACTCAGGAATACTCTTCTTCCATTCCAGCAGTACATAAAAATAGGGGGAATCCTGATCCACCCTCATATCTATCACATATACCCTCTGATCAAGAACCCTCTATCTGTAAAAGCAGCTGTCCAAGCTTCCCTCTCCTCGGGCAGGCTCCCGCAAAGCCTTTCAGCCAGCCCCGCTACAGAATGATATACACAGATTCAGATGCAAATGAAATGAAACTAGGTTTAGTCCCAAAAATAATGCACTGAATTTGCTTTTAGTAATTCTCCTCAGTTAAAGAGATAGAAGTAAGATCGAGCCCAGCGTGGATCAAGAGATGCTTGATGGTACTCGTGTCGTAAGAAACAATATCTAATTGTGTAATAGATAATGAGTACTGTCTCTTCTCTGTGGCGTTGTCTGGCTTGAAACATTCACTGCAATTAGAGTAGCCTGTGGGTTAGTTCTGTGCTAAAATGAAGAACCTGTTGTTGCAATGTTTTAGACTGTATACTAAGCTGTATCAATCTCCATGAACCCTTCTACCTATATAAATTATCAGCAGTACCTAGACTATCTACATCTTGAATATTTATGTTGGAAAATGAAGGGAAATGGATGCTGTTATTTTGATGTATGCAACAAATCAACGCATCAACAAATGTACTCTTTCCTGAATGTAAGCCCCATTGAATCGGAGAGAAAAGGTAGCAATGATGCTATTTCCACTGATAGCTTCTCTGTGTTCTGTATGCAAATATGTTTTTAGAATTACATTTCACAACTATTCATAAAAGCCATATTGAAAAGGCAAGATACAATATTTTTAAGCAAACCATCGATTCTCCTAAACAGATCTTTATCTTCCTGTGCTGAGAAAACTTGGACTTGGTCCATATATAGCAGTGTTGGGTGGAAATAAGAGGCCAGGATGGTTGAATTCAATATCATGTTTGGAATTTATTTAGGGATGTCAGTGCTGGATACTTCCTTGTGGGAGGGAAAAATCCCACATAAATAGAAAATTTATGGTAAGAAAGCAGATGGGTAGACAGTCTTTCTCCTGACCCTAGTGATCAACTATTCAACTTGGGGGAGAACGTATTTGCACTATTTTAAAAGCTGAAGTGAAATTATCCATTCTTAGCATTTCATTTTTTCTTTCAGCCACCATAGATCACAAAAGAGTTTCATAAGAGGAGTGACAAACTAGCAAAAGATGATGTCTCAATTCTCCCTAACCAGCTTTTCAGCTCATTCCTCCTCTGCCATCTCCTTTGGTGCAAAGTATTTTTGATGGGCTTTATAAGAAGCCAATAGTTTGTGTTTCTGGGCCTACTTTACAAGAGAAGACTGTCCCTCTAGTAGCTAGCAAAGAGGGTACTACCAGACTCTTAGCTGGTTAGTTAAAAATGGTACTTTTATCATTATGTAATAGATGTGCACTTGCTTGTTTATTCTTTCACAACCTATATAAACCAAGCATTATACTCTTCGCACAGAAAGGAAGTAAAGTGACAAAATGAAAATGGGAGCCAATAAAAGAAGTTAAAGGCATAAGGGCAATTGATAGAAGTAGAAACTTTGTTAAAAGTAGGGATGTTATTCAGAAAAAAATAGCGAGTTGGCCCTTTGACTTGTCTATGACATGCGGCTACATGCTACCTTTGTCACTGAGGATCTGTATTGGTTCGGTATACTAGCTGTTGCTATAAACAATATTTCATATTTATGCCAAGGCATAAATTCCCACCTGTACTGTGCTGTAGTTGCTTCCACACTGTGTAACCAGTAGGGTACCCAAGGACTTCCTACATCTGCATCTAATCCTTCTTCAGAGTTTTGCTTTGGATGAGCTTAGCCTTTATCTACCCCAAATAATGGAGGTAGGTAAGGATTGGGCTACAACAAAAGTTAATATACAATGCCACCTGATGGAAACTAAGATTGGAGAAGGTCAAAGGCCATCTCACTGCCTTTCCAAATAATTTTAGTACATATTGCTTTTCTGTATCCTAGAGAAATGCCCAAGTTTTGATATTACTACTTACTAGTAAATTACTTGCTTAAGTTAGAAAAGGGTGGTGGGTGGGAGGGGATGAGAAGGATTGGTTGCTTTAGAACAGCGGCTCCCAACTTTTCTATACCCCGCACCCCTAGAACGCTTCTGATATCTTCTCGCACCCCTTACAAAATTTTGAAATAATGGCAAAGAATTATGCATATTTTGAAAACTCAAGTTTTTGCTCCCCCTGGAATATTGTCTCGCACCCCCAGGGGGTGCAAGCACTCCCGGTTGGAAACCCCTGCTTTAGAATCTGGAGAACTGCTGCCATCTAGCTACTGGGTTAGCTGGATCAACTGTCCAAGCTGATATGAAGATTCCTTCCAACTGGCCATCTTGTACCCTGTATCCATTTCTTTCGAGTGCTGATTTCCCATTTGGGCTGCACTTGGAATGTGGAGTATTTTGACCATTGTGATTGCAGATACCTGGTGCATGTCTTCAAGTTGGCCTTCCTTATTGGATCTTATTGCTGTAAAGAAACTTGGCAAAGAAATGCAATGCTCATGGGCAGCATTTTGTATAATATTTCCCTCTGATAGTCTTACTGAAGATAAAGACATATGTTTAATTTGGATTTTAATTCAAACTGACCTAATTCACACTTCCTAATCTAATACTCAAATGAGAATGCAATTATCTTTTGGTTTTCACATGTCAAATTTTGCAGTGCGGTAAGAATGTATAAAAACATACATATTTTCACAAAAAATATTAACTCGGACAAGGCACACACTGGTCAGGAAACAGGATAGAACAAACTTCACACTGTCCCAAAGTTAGAAAGAGCGAGAGACATGTTTGTTCAGCTTTTCAGAAGAAATGCATGTGTCCATTGTTTCTGAAAAATCACTGCAAGGAGATTGATATGACAGGGAGAGAAAACTCACACCAGAAACCAGTAGAGGTTTGTAAAAGTCACTTGTAGAGTGACTTCAGGGGCCTCCTGAAACTCCCAAGTCCATCCATGGTCCAAAACATTGAACTTCATGGAGCATATGGACATCTTGCTGTCTCTGTCAATTCTTGCCCTACTTTTCATGTCCCAACATTCTTAATTAGAGTAACAGAATAAGAAAATTGTGCTATTTGATTCATCACAAAATAAAGGGACAGTAGGGGCTATAATTTTGCATATTTAACAGTGACCACTACTAAATAGGCTGATTAGCTGATTACCAGCATCTTTTGAGCCACCATCATTAAAGAGGAAATTATTTTCTGTTTAGATGTAATTAAAGGTACAATCCACTTCATTTACATATCCCCACAAACGTTCCCTGTAAAACAACAAATATGAATAGTAGCTCATTTGCAAGGATTTTTACCCAAGCTTTCAAAAGAAGTTTACCGATGAAGCAGGAATTTTAATTCAAAAATATGCCATGTACACTAATTCCTAGCTAGATATGTTCCATTCAAATGGGCTGTTAGTAGAAGGTCATACACTGATTTGGCGCAGATGATGTTGAGCACTCAATAGGAGCCTTGTAACAATCATCAGAAAGCCTTTGAGGTTTTGCATAAAAGCACCACAATTGTTTGTGTGGTCACAGATTTGGACCATTCCATATTCATGTCACAGATTACCTAAGCATTTGCTACTATCCAGCCTTTGTAGTTACACCAAAAACAAAGCCCTTTTGTTTCCTAATTCCTTGGGTGCAATTCAGACTTTTTGCCCAGCATGCCTTTTGCCTCTATGCTGCAATTGAATACCAAAAATCACAGCCCTCACTTGCAATGGTCCTAAATTTTTTATTACAATTTAAAGAGATTTATATGCTTCTCCTGGCCACACCAACATACATGTGCACACAAACACCCCCATACATTTTGTAGGAAACTAGCGCTGATGTCCAGAAGACTGACTAATTGCAGCAATCTCATAAGATGTATGCCCCATTTGCTTTTGGGGAGGAAGTTTGAATGATAGGATTTAGTAACAAGACTAAATCTATCCCATCATCTAAGTTACCTAGACATGAACTTAAACAACAAATATTGGCACGGATCACATTGGAACCCACTCTATTCACAGAGAGACTCGCATTGGCAAGATGGCAACAGTTGAGTTAGGGAAAGATGATTTTCCCAAATCTCTCCTTTGCTGCAGGTTAGCAAGGCCCCTTCCTTTACTAATTACCCAATATACAAGGTCCACTGAGTGGTGCTAAGAGGCATGTGGCTCTTAGAGATAAGAATGAAGATAGGAGTCATTATGGATCTCCTCTTTCCAAGGCCAAGGGCGAATTGCCAAAAATCAACAGTATCTGGTAAGCCAAAATCTGATTGAGAGAATGTATGATCCCAGCCAACAAAGACAGTCTCAACTGACCTGGTAAAGGTAAAGACTTCTTTGAGTCAAACAGAAATTTGCACATGCTTCCCAGCCTGGTTATTTGGGGGCAGTCGTCTATCCAACTACTAACCAAGCTTACCCTACTTAGCATCTAAGCCCCAAAATACGTGCTTGGCTAGATGCTGCTATCCAATGAGATGCACAGAGGTAGTCCTCTAGGACCACAATTGAGCTCAAAATTTCTGTTGCTAAGCAAGAAGTTAAGTGAGTTTTGCCCCATTTTGCGACTTTTCATGCCACAGCTGTTAAGTGAATCATAGCAGTTGTTAAGTTAGTATTTATTTATTTATTAAAGTCTTATGCCATCTACACTACAAGGCAACTCTTACACATTATAGAAACAAGTGAAAAATAGTTAAAAGATTAAAACAAGCCAAGATTAAAATATTAAAAAATGCGCTAAAACCATGCCTACAAAAGCCAAGAAACAGATGGGATGGGGATAAGATCTTCTTACCCTGTCAGCCACCTCTAGCGCCTCAGGCCAACTGGAAGGTTTTATATCCTTCCGGAAGGCCAAAATGGATAGGGCAGTTCTCACCTCCAGTGGTAGAATGTTCCACAGGGATGGGGCCACACCAAAAAAGACTCTTCTCTTGGATTCCACCTATTTCAATTCCTTAACAGATAGGATCTGTAGCAGGCTTGACACATCAGGGAGAAACAGCTCCTCAGATTTCCTGGACCCATGTCATGTAGGGCTTTAAAAGTAACAACCAACGTCTAGAATTGGATCCGGGACCAAATTGGCAACCAACCAACACAGTATTGGTGTTATATGTACACTCCCAGGACTGTGCACATAGCTGCATTCTGCCCCAGCTGCAGTTTCGGAATATTCTTCAAGGGTAGCCCTCTGTACAGCACATTGCAGTAATCCAGCCAGGAGATGACTAGGGCATGAGTGATCATGCACAGGATCCAGGTAAGGCACAACTGGTATACACAATACGAAGTTACACAAAGGCCCTCCTAGCCACAACTACCACCTGCTCTTTGAGCAGGAGTTTTGAGTCCAGGAGGACCCCCGAGTTGTACGCCAGACCTGTCTGGGGTAGTGCAACCCCATCCAGAGTTAATGATCAGAAACCCCAGATCCAGAAGTCCCTTGTGCCCACAGCCATTTTGTCTTGGCTGGGTTCAGCTGAAGCCTGTTGTCCCTCATTTAGACCATTACAGACTTCGGGCACTGAGAAAGGGTAGTCATAGCATCGCTTGGACCACCAGGGATGAAGATATAGAGATATATATCATCAGCACACTGATGATATCTCATCCCACGATGACAGATGATCTCACCCAGTGGCTTTATGTAGATATTAAAAAGGAGTGGAGAAAGTACTGAGCCCTGTGAGACTCCACAAATCGGTGATAAGGGATGGACCTCTCGCTTCCTATTAACACCAATTGGGACCGGCCTTGGAGAAAGGAGCCGAACCAGCACAAGACTGGAGCCACCCAGCCCCAGCCCCCATAGCTGATCCAAAAGGATCCCATGGTCAATAGTACTGGAAGCCGCTGAGAGAGCAAGGATCGATGCACCGCCCTCATCCTGTTCTCACCAGAGTTCATCCAGTAACACAGTTGTTAAGTGAATCTAACTTCTCCATTGACTTTGCTTGTCAGAAGGACACAAAAATGATCACACGAGCCCAGGACACTGCAACCGTCATAAGTACAGGCCAGTTGCCAAGTGTCCGAATTTTGATCATGTGACCAAAGGATGCTGCAAATGGATTGTGAGAAAAATGGCCATAAATCACATTTTTTTCAGTGCTGTTGTAACTCCGAATGGTCACTAATCAGATGGTTGTAAGTCAAGGACTACTTGTACTGCATTGCACTACACTACTTGTACTGCATTGCACTTACATAGCTGCTCTTCCAAAAGCCATCCCTCTACCCTTTAGATGGTATTTCAAGAGAGATTTGTTCTCTGTGTCATTAGCCCAATATAAACACTGAATCATAGATGTTTTTGCTTCTCTCAGGCTTCTGTTTATTTTGTAAACCCCTCGGCTTCTTTCCTGCCTTTTTTTTAATTTAGCCTAAATCCTGAAATTAATTAAGAATTGCACAGCAAAATGATAACCTTAATTATAAAGACAACCTTGGTGACCTAATTTCTTGCTGCAGTCATGTAATATTAGATGCTATCCAGTATTGTCCACAAATCTTACCCTCAGAGTGGGTGTGCATGGACAAGAAATAATGAAGGAGCCATACTTTTTACCAGACAAGCTCATAAATACATTTTAACTTGCATTATGTAGGGAAAAAATGGGATATTTAAATTTTTATTTTTGTTGCTTTTCATAAGCTGTTATAAGATTTATGCAACTATTGGCAGGAGGATATTGAGACACAGATGGATAACTAATGTGTATATCTAATCATATAACTTATCTGGTTATTTAATGTATCTACAAAGGTCATGCAATCACTAATATACATACACATGATATGTGGACAATACAATATAGAAGATAATAGATTAAGATAAAACCATAATAAAATCACTGTAATATGGAGCCATAGAATTGCAATGGGATAGATGTTAAACTTTGATACCTAAGGAAGCTAACCATCTTATTGCTTCTGGTGTGGCTGTGGTGAGATCATCCCACGTCCCTTGAAATTCCTGAGGGGACATTCTTGAACTATATGTGTTATAGATTGTTCTGGTGCACTACAGTCACATTTTGGGATCTCAGCCACTTCCCACTTAAAGAGCTTTGCCTTAGTTCTGGCATGCTGTCCTGATTCTAGTCAGGTGACTCCATATTTTTCAGGGCAACTGCATTCCTGGAAGTGGTTTTGTTGGTTCTGTGTGATCTTTTTGGTTGTGGTTATTAAAAGTCACCCATCTTAATTGCCATTCTTCATCTAGATTGTAAGACTATGGTATGTTATTCCAAATTGGTTTCCTAGATTTAAGCCTGGTGACAGGTAGAGTGTCTAATATTTTATGTATTGGAAGATATCTAAGAGTTGAAGGGCTGTTTATCTTGAATTGTCTGTTGTCGCCTGAGATCAGAAGGGGGCAATTTTAGAAAGAACATGGAGCCATGAGAATGATGTGGATTTAAGAGTTGTTATTCTCATTGTGTCATTAAGGTGAACATCAACCTTGTTGGCATGTCATCTTCTTCCCCATACAGGTGTGCAGTATTCAGGAACAGAAAATACTAATGATTGTGCCACTATACGCAAAGTTTTGGCTTGTGCTCCTCAGTCTGTTCCTGCGAGTTTCCTAATCAAGTTGTTCTTGGTTTTCAATTTTTGTCCGATTACTTCAAGGTGTTTTCCAAAGATAAGGGATTGGTCAAGGGTTATTCCGAGATATTTTGGATGGTAGTTGTGTTTTATTCTTTCCATAAAAAGCTAAGTTTAATTCTTCCTTTGCTGTATAATTGCTTAGATGGAAAGCACATACTTTGGTTTTATTTGGGTTAGGGCATAGCCTCCACTTCCCATATTGGCTTAGTGACCTCAGATCTTTAGTAAGGATATATTCTGCTTCCTCAAAATCCTTGGTTTGGATAGTTATTGCCATATAATCGGCATAGCAAAATTGTTCAGAATTGGTTTCTGATAAATCACAAGTATATAGATTAAATAGGAGTGGGGCTAGAACTGATCCCTGATCCTTTAATGGGAAAGAATTTACTAGTGGTACCTCTTACAAAAACCTTGAAGTATTTTTTTTTTCTGAGATGTTCTCCAGAAAGCTTTTCTTTAAGATACGGAATAGTTTTCTTCAGCTTGATCATCAAGCCGTCAAGCTACACCATATCATAAGCTGCAGTCAAATCAGTTAAAGCCATGGAGGTTTTTAGTCTTTTGGAAACCAGCTTTGATCAATGAAGAGCCAGAATTTGCTTGCAGCAGCTTCTCTTGGTGTGGAACCCAGCCTGGAAAGAAGCAACCCTATCAACACGTCGCCATATTCTATTATAAAGTAATCATTCCAGAACTTTATAGCAAATGCTCAGCAGAGCTATAGAGTGGTAGTTTGCTGGATCATCATGTGATTTTTTTTCCAGGTTTTAGGATGGCAAGGGCTTGGGATAACTTGAACTGATTGGGATCTTTCCAGTGTTCAAAGCATCTGTATAAAATTGTCGTAGCCATCTTATAGCATGTGGTCCTAAATGTTTAATAAATATTTAAACTACCTGGTCCATAGCTCACATTTAGTTTACTTAGCTTCCTAAGAAGAATTTTAGGACTATGGTTAAGCTACAGAAGGGGATAGAAAGGGAAATATTGCATGCACCAGACCCTCCGGCAGAGCCAAGTATTATCAAGGCTTCCCCACAAATAATATTTCTATTTTGCTTCAGTCTAGGTAGCTTAATTTATTATCACTGTTCTAAATTCAATAGGCTATGATTGAAAAGTACAATCCGGCAGAGCATTAGAGCATACTGAGAACACCTAATGTGATTTGGGACTGATGCCTTTTAATAAATGTGTAAAAATTAAGGGAACCACTTTCTCCTGTTCACAATGCTGGCTGAGAATGGGAGTTGGCAGTTCAGCAAACAGGCGATCACCACACTGAGGCTAACCTAACAAATTGTATCACATTTGCCTGCAGTCAAGGTCTATGTCCAATCAAGATATTATTTGCTTATTTAGAAAATGTATTTATTTAGAAAAGTTATATGGCTGCCCACTCACTCTTAGTGACTCTGGGCAGCTTACAAAAAATCAGATATGTACAGCTTCCTGCTGGAAGTGAAGGAAGAGAGAGAAAGATTTTTTAATTTTCCTTATGTGTTTCAAATATGTGTGAATGATCTGTTTTGGGGCATTAACTTTAGATCATATGTGTACCTGAGTTCCATTTAGTTGTGATTAGGGCTAACAGGAGCTCTGTTAAAGAAGCTTTAACATGTTAGGATCTGAAGATATTATTGTCATCCAACTCCAGAGCCCGCAGTCCATTTTACCAATGCATACGCATCCCCAGGGAGGTTAAAACAAGCAATGTTCTCCTACCCCCCCCCTCTCTCCAGCAGGCACTCACAGTGCCTCCAAATATGGTAATAACTTTATACATCACAGGTTGAACTTGCAAAAAATCAGTCCCAGCTTGTCTTTCCTCTTCGTTATGCTTGTGATGAGATCACGGTGCTCCACGGAGAGCTCAAATTCTTTAACTTGACAAAAGACATAGGTGAACATGTCACAGTTTTACAGTTATGCAGAGCTCAGATGCTATAAAGATAACAAGAGCTGTGCTTGCCCATGCTCTGAATCTGTGTTAATCTAAAATGGCTGCTCTGTAATACTTTAATTGCAGTTTCATGGCAACAAATTGCCACTTAACTGTAATAAATTTTCTTACAGCTAAGCCAGACTAACAATGCATGTGTGCACCTGAAAGAAAAGAGGACAATAGAAGTCCGGGACTTTCTGTTCAATGACATCAAGACACAGGGGAGCAAATAATGATCTAAGCCAAGATAGTCACATACCGAAGCCTTTCACATAAAGAAATCTTATACACACCGTAATCTCATTCCTCATGTTTATTAAACGAGTGCTGTTTGAAATACATTTCTCAGGCACTGGAATCTTGCAAACTTTTGCATCATTATGATAAATCTAATTGCCAGTAAATTATAAAGCTTTCTTTGTTAAGAATTTTAGTCTTTTAAACCCAAACAGTAAATGTTTAACACCAACAGCCAATCTTCCATTGCCATGCTATTAACATTTTAAAGGAGAGGTAGAGAACTTTTTCCTATTAAAGAGCTGTTGGCGCAAAGGAAAAATTGATCTGGCAATGTAAGGGCACAACTATTGATAGATGAAACCAAAACTACAAAGTCGCCACAATTTGGAAAATTACATACCTCTCTTGCCCAACTTCCTCTCTTTTTGCCACTTCTTATGAAGGTTAAGACAAGTACCGAAATAGCCTGTAGCTGCTCTACCTCACTTTTAAAGGCAATGCTTGTTTCCTTTCTTTTTGGTGTGAATGATTGTTTTTACAATGTATAATGTAACCTAATTAAAGAATTTGAACCACAGAAAAAGTAGTCTTTCATTAGATACAGAATTTAGCTTGGAGAACTTAAGTTTAAATGTTTCCATGCCTGTGGGATATGCACAAATCATCAGAAAACTGGATATGTAAAATTGGCTAGAGAGCAGTCCTTTTGCAAAGTTAGCTCATTAAAAAGAGTTAACAATAGCTTTACTATTTCTGCATAAAACTAATATGACAATTGTGCCTATTGACAAGAATGCTTTCACACTGGGTACAATTTCTTCTGAGTTTTTGTGAGCTCCAACTATCTTTAATGCAATAGATCCTGCTGAATAGCTACATGTTTGTAGGGCTATGGATGAATCCATGTATTATATACATAGCGGATTCAAGAGAGATGCTGTAACAAATGTAACAAACCAGCTTTTTCCAAGTTAATGCTCTCCGGCTGCAATGGAATCCTACTCGTATATATTCACCCATTCACGATAATAATGGGGACAGCAGTTCAAACATCTCTAAGCAACACTAAGTTAGGAAGAAATGGACAAAGAGCAAGCACGTTAAAATTACCTTTCCCGCTGCAAATCATAGATGATCAAATTTCCGAACTGTTTTGCCTAATACCGAATCACACTAGAATCTTCCCTCGCCATGAAGATGTTTTTATTGTTTCGTAGGTCTTTAGTTTTTATCATGTTTTACCCCAATCTAGTTAGACGCTCCATCATATATTCATAGCCTCAAGAATCCTCCAATTTAGCACATCAAAGCACAGACTACCATTTGCATGTGGATTATGCTAAGACTAGAGACATTTGTAATCTTATAAGGTCTGCAATTTAAGACCGTATTTTAAGCTTTCTATTATATAGGTAGCAGCACTTCAAGAACCAGGCACATTAAAAAAGCTTATTTGAAGTCTTTAACGAACTTCGGTCTCTTCATTGCTTAATGCCACACTATGGTTTATTGAAATTTATTAGTCATCCTCTAGTACATCTAGATTATATCACACAATAGTAAAAAAAAAAACCAAAAAACCCCCAGTCCTAGCATGTTTTAACTCCAACGGCACAATGATGAATGCTTATATACAGAAAGAGTTTTTAAAAATGTATCTTCCCCAGCTAGAACACATGAGATTATGCTGTCCCAAAATAACTTTTCAGCACTCTTCTGCTAATTCCAACATTTTAGGGACATTTGGGACTTGCTTTGGGATGCAAAATACCTTTGCAAGTTATTACTTGGCCTCATGATTTTGTCCAGAACTATTTTCATACATTTGAGTTTTTGTGTGTCTGTGTGTGTGCTGTAAAGACAGCACAATAATTTGCAGATAGGACACAGTTGCTTAGCTTGAAAATACAGTCTATTTGGCAACCCAAGGAGGAGTCACAGAGTCACTTTCCATCTTCACCTCCCACATTCAAATTTCCTTATCTGGCTCATTTGGAAATCAAGGAGAGTAAAGGGGATAACACCCCAAATTCAGTCACATAGCACTAAATCTGTTCTCTGTTGAACATTACAATCCAACTAGGCCAATGTTTCAGTGGACTCTGCAGGAAGTGCAAAACATTTAACTATTGCTCTGATCAAAATTAAAATATGTACATTAAAATCCTTTACTTTTAATACTTTTAATGAATTTGCAGTTAGCTTTTCCTATTTTTAGAGTTTCACCCTGGAGCCTCAAGTGCATGTATCTTCTTAGCCAGAAATAAAATGATGCAATACTTCTCACTCCAGAGAACATTAATATTTACCAGGAATGCATTTGGAATTTAAAATTTATGTCTGTCCTCAGTTTGCATGGATCACAATTACACAAAACCATCTTACAGGTAAATCAACATCAAGCACCACCATAAATTTAACTATAAATTACTCATGGATTACACTGTTATTTTGGGACAACCCATCTTATCCTTGAATTGTTTTGTGGTGGTGGTGGTGATAAAGAAGGTATGTGAAATGTAATGAAAAGCCAGAAATCTGCACGTTACATCTCCTAGTAGTTAACACTCAAGAGTTATTAGCCATTTATTGAGTAAAAAAACCCTGCCAATCTTACGTAGTGTTATGTTTTAGGTAATAAGTTGTTTCTGTATGAAATTAGGTAAGTGTCCCTGAAATCACCAAAATCAAATTCAGCTTGAAGGACACTTTTTATCCAAAGAATATTTTAGATCAAATTTAGCAACTTGTCAGCTGTGACCAGAATCTTTCATTCCTACCTATATAAAAATTAGTATAATGATGTTGAAAGATTTACAGGACTAGACAAAATGGGCCCAATTTTGGCCACCTGCCAAAAGCCAAAACAGATTTGTTCCATTTTAACCATGTACTTGTCATTTCATTATATTTCCCCACAAAATTTCAGGACATTGGATAAGCCAATGATTCCCAACCATGGCAATTTCCAGGCATGTGGACTTCAGCTCCCAGAATTCCACATACCTGAAAACTGATTGGGAAATAACAATTAAAGCCAATCTATTAGCCACTTCCTTAACCCTATAAGCCAGCAACTCCAATATTTAAAGTATTATTTCCCATTTAGGGACTTTGTCTATAAGGGACACATACAAGACTTTAATTACAAGCAGCTTTCGCACACACCTTGAATTTCCTGTACTGCTTTATGGTCTTCTTGGATATATATGTATTACATACAGTATATACCTCTAAGGTGATTGTCAGGCTCACTGAGTATAAAAAAATAGATTTGCATCTTGGAGAAGCATTGAAAAAAGTTGGCATTCATGCAGCACCGAAACAGTACTCATAATTGGGGAGGAGGGGGCTATTTCAAAGCAGAAAAATAAGTAAAGTGTAATTATTTTCTCAGGATGTTTTGCTATAGAACGAGACAGTTTAAACAAAATGTTCACAACGAGGACACTTTTGAGTAACTTGGCAACTTAAGAAACCATCCTAATTCCTAGATGTGCTTTTGAATTCACATAAAAAATATTATAGTTAGCAAGTTAATAATGTTAGGATAGACATACGTTTCCTATCATTTGTGAAAATTGGATGACTTAAGTGAAGCTAGCACAAAATTCTTTAAGTTAAATCTACCTGCCATTAAACATTACTGTTATAGAAATAAATCCTTGACATCACTTTTGAGTTTGGTAGCACTATTAAAAGTATTTCTTTGTATAGATTTCAATACATTCCTTTTTGCCATGAAGCTACTGGAAAGCAGGAAAACGAGGTTTTAAAAATTAACTTATTGTGACAACTTCATTCCTTGATAGAAATTTGCCCCATTGCACTATAGTCCAAAATCAATTACAGTTCTTTTCATTTTAAGTTTTTTATTATTTAAATACACCATACTAGAGCAAATGTCTCTGAAAATATCACAAATAAAAGATTTTTCTTCTTCATTCAGCGAATTAGGAGTAGATGAAAATTCTACAGTTGCTGCTATGAGCTTGATTTTTTTTTCCTTTTCTTTCTGTGTCATGGGAAGTAGCAACATTAGGACAAAACACACTTACATGCATACATACATTGTATTTTACAGAGATACAATAAAAGTATTTGTGATAGATTATCACAAGAGCCCCATCTTTCCATTAGCTCAGGTTTGAGTTTTGAACATTTCCTACAACACGTAAATTATACAAAGAGCAAAGAGAATGCTGTTAAGGTAAAACACAGGGTACAAATTCTCACCAGTGCCCTGCTAATTGTTAATGAGGGTAGAAAGCAGACTTGAAAGCTTATTTGTATTAGCTTCATTAGTCATTTGTCCCCACCCTGCCCACCCAAAGTTGTTCTCTCCTCCGGTGGATCTTTTTTTTTTTTTTTTTCATTTTTCTCTACAGTCTCCCATTAGCCCAGATTCATGGAGTTCTTAATGTTCGTTTTCAGTCATTTTAATACACCAATAAATGTGAGAAGGGCAATCAAGAGTAAAGAAGGTGCAATGGCATGGAGCTGGCACTGATGCTAGCTACAAAGGTGACTTGTCTACTGGAGACATGGGATCCATCTGTGATGAAGAAAGTTTGAGATGAAGGCACGCATTCTGCAGTACTCTGATCTTTTAGCAGACCTGCAAGAAATAAAAAGGGGCATCTTAGCTAAAATGCTTGATTTGAGCTGAACGTGACTGCTTTCGTCTTCTCGCGATTCGCTTATTCTATTAAATTAGGTTCCAACTGTGACTCGATTAAAGGTTTTCTGTAATACGCATCAAGTCCCTAAAGAGTTCAAATGGAGAAACAGACCGCAAAAATATTTTCTGCAGTTTGACAGCAAGATATACTTTCACCAAAGGGGAAAAATGCTTCGAGTGAGAAATCCTACAGTCTCTTTTTATTTCTTTTACAAAAGATGCATTTCCTTTGGACTGGGATTAAATGACATGCCTTGCCTTTGAAGAACCAAGTAAAGTGATCTTCTAAATTAGGAAAAAAATTCTGTCAAAGCATATAAGATACCCTCCCCTAGGCAACAGTAGTTAGCATGCTGCATAGCACAAAAACTAAATATAGACATTTTGGAATATTTTCCTTCCATTTAAGATTCCTCATCTGCTACGTTAGTTAATGTTACATAAACTCTGTAATATACGAAGTCAAACATGTGCCTCCACTGTGATGTGTTAATGAATTGTGATAATTAAAAATGCCTAGCTCGACAGAAATCTAACTTCCACAGATAAAGTAGAAACGATCGACAGTTTTCAAATGCAATCTGTTTGCAATTATGAAAATGAAATAATATATTAGATTTTTATGGTTTTTAAATGACATTTTGAATTTCCTAAGAAGTTTTTTTTTTTTTTACCCTTCCTTGAAGTTACTAAAAGCCTGAGGTCTATTAGTAACTACAACACCACCACCCCCACTTTCAAGCTAATTAAACTGGTGGAAGCTTGGTGGTTTAATTCCCCAGAGTTGATACTCAGTGTAAGAAAGGTAATTTGTCTGTCCAGAACAAAGATTAGGGAGCAGCCAGGAAGCATATTTAATAAATGAGCATCAAGTGTCCTCTACTATGGACACAGACAATACCAATTATGTAAGTACAAGGGAATTGTTGAATGATATGTAAACTAGAAGCTTCTCTGCAAGAGAAAGAATAGCAAAACATAATCCAACTCATGCTTTATTTAAAACTATAGGAGCTGGATCAAAGGGAATGCTTTGGTCACCACCAATGAAAGGAAAACTTATACCCTGTAAAAACAGGCTGCGGAGTTGGGAAAGAAGAAAAGAGAGAGAAAGAAATGGAAGCAAGTATACAACACAACCTAATAACTTGCCCTCTAGAGAAAGTGCCTCAGCTGTAAATGTGACCAAAAATCTGCAGAGGGTGGCATAATAATCTTTTAAAAGTTAACTTTAAATATATATATGAAAATATTTATTACTTAAAGTTACTACTGACTCCTTCTTCACCAATACTTTTTGTATAACCACAAAGGTTACATATTCTAGAAAGTTTTATTTTAAGCTGCATATTATTGTGTAAAACTCAGGCACAAGCTAAGTTTGTAGTTTAAAATAATGGATCAGACCACAGGTATAATTACTGCTCATTCTGGAATACAGATAACTGCAAGACTGGCAAATCTTAAATGCATGGCTCAAGAGTCGGTAACTGATTCAAGAAAATTCTATATGTTCAATGGAGATGAACATTTTTGCTTCATTTCTTAAGACAGAGAATTTTTGTTTGGAAATAGGAACGCTGAAGTTATTTGACTCAATGGGGCCATATGAACTCCTGACCATGGTGTAGAAATTATACTAACTAGGGACAGAATAAGCTGATTGGGCTAAATTCTATTACACTAATTTTAAAAATTGCTTGGCTGGCTTTGGGTGATTATTTAAAAACACATTCTGCTCTATCCTTTAAACAGATCTATGTTAGTGATTGTTGGTATTTATTAAAGCAATATACTGAGTTGGGCAGTATTCACAGCACAGTAGAGAAGCAGTTAGATTCAGCTGTTCCGTTTTAGATGACTAGAAGGCCCAATGAAGATACCACTACAGAAGAATGAAGAAGGGAGGCAGACACTAATCATATAAACCGAGTAAATCAGTCTAGGCTCCTCTGGCATTAGTTGATTGTGCGTACTGGGTAACTGACCACAACTGAAACATTCAATTCTTCCCTCTGTGTAATGTACAGAATGTTATCCCCAAAATATGCAGCACAGATGGAGGAACAAACTATTTTCTTCAAAAATGTTACATCCTTGATGTTGCTCAATGTGTGAAAAAATTGTATTAGTTAAACCATTTATTAGTCTGGATTAGGCTTACTCACTAAGGATGATATGTTCCTGCCCCTATTCATATCCCCCCCCCCCAAAAAAAATCTTTTAATGTACTACAGCAGCACAGTTAATATCCTTCTTTCATTTAACTGTTCCGGATGGCAGATGGATTCAGCTTTGCAGTACTAGTACTATATGATAATTTCTATCTTCTAACTATAACTGCTGAAGCACATAATACATAGGGGAAAATGTATAAAGGAATGACCAAGCATATTCAAGCATGCTCACAGTCACCAGAAACAAATATAAAAGACCTTGATTACTTTTAAAAATGGAATTATTTATTAACCAGGAGACCAGCTTGTTTCCAGATTATAAACCAGTCAGATACCCAAACAGTACAAGGAGAACAGTCATCTTAAACCAGTCTATTTTGAAACAATTCCTATTAAACTCAAAGATTTGTTTCCAAATAATGTGCATAGGACTCCTTAACTGCATCTGGCCTATTTAAGAACAA
>JALGBA010000425.1:600000-862500 GCA_023970755.1 Azemiops feae | reverse complement strand
AAGGAGCAGCAGGACAACTACTCCCCAAAAGTTCTCCTCAGAAAGACATACAAAGCTATGGGATCCAAGGCATTGCTTTTCCAACTGCATCCAAATTCTGCCCTCCATGTATTGTATGGAACAAAGGTTACTTAGAAAATGATGCCTGGAGCCAAACTGATTAAAGGTACTTCAGCATAACTATAGTCCCAATACTTTAAAAGCACCAAAGGCTACAGATACCCAAAAGGGGGAGGAAAGAAAGAAGATGTGCAAGTATTGCATTAGAGGGGGGGGGGAGAAGAGGGGAGGAAAAAAATCAGCCAAATTACGCTTGGTTAATTCAGAGTAACAGATCTGCCCCCAAGTGAATTGGAGGCCTTGAATTAATTCTGTTATGACAAATCAAGATAAACGTTCCCCCTAAATTGCATGCGATTTAATTAATTTTTGAGATCCTGGATTTTTTTTTTCCAAGCTAATAGTTCACATGCTCCTGTGCTGTCATTGTGCTTGAGTGGGCAGACTTCAAAGTGATATTAAATAACCAACTATTAGATTTACCTAGCACGTCCTATTGGAAAAATGCCATTTAATTACCTAGCCTGTTCAATTAAAGGGACAGCATTCCCTGAATATAGCAGCTTGCTGTTGATTACCAGAAAAATGAACTCGCTGCCTGGCGGCTCCCTTGCTTTTCCTCCCCTACTCAAATATCTCATACTGCGGACAACCACGTGAATGGCAATGAGCAACGAAGAGAAAATAGAGTATCTTTTGCCTGTTGAAATAGGGATCGAGTGCCTGCCCTGGCACGTCAAATACTCCATGGGCCTTAGCAGGGTGGGTAGGTGGGAGAAGCTGAATAGTCCATTCCATCCAAGACAAAACCATTTGATCTGAACCTTAAATTAAAGGAAAAGAAAAAAAGGGGGGAGGGGGGGAAAGGCACCCTTTTCTCACTTCACCCGTTCCCAGCAACAGATTCCAAACAGGACGTATTAAACTCTTTATTAAAGAACCGTGGATGTAGAGATGGGCGCTAAAGCACTAGCCCTTTAAGAAAAGTCTATTTTGCTTCCCCATCATCACACTTTTCAAATCCACCCTAGCCAATTCTCTCTCTTGCTCTCTCCAAGGCCAATTTTGTTAATTAAATGTTTTGTTTGCGACACCACTCTCATTCATTTCGGACACGTCATTCCAGGCAGATCTAAGCCAGGGATGAGATCTCATTAGATAAAACCTATCAGAAACAAGAGAAAATGGAGGAGACACTAATTAAAGCTCTTAATTGTGCAGATTCACTGCCACACTGCTGCTGCTCTGCTGCTTTATCTAGAATCTCATGACTGGGAGGGCTGCCCATTACCCCCTCCTTTCCAGTCTCCCCCTCCCTGGTTTACTTAAGGAGTACTATGGTTGCAAGTTTAAGGAGCCAGAAAAAAAAGTCAATGGACGTCCATCCCTTTACACATGCACACAAGCATCCTTAAGCTGCCAATGCAATCTGCAGCTGTTTTGAGCCCAGTTTTGAAAAACTACAGTTCAAAGTCACTGCAAAAGCCCCTTGATTAAAAAAAAAAGGAGGGGGGGAAGCAAATCTACTCCTATCACAGTCTTAAAGCAGTCGCAGGCTTTCATTTCAGAACTGAATAATCAATTCTCCTCTCAGCTTTATAATGAAAGCATCCTACTGTAACTCTAATTAAAATCATAGTTGGAATTTCTGCACATAGCCCATAGGACAAAATAGGACTTTGGAGGATTGGTCTTCTAGCACCTCTTGTTATCCCTTCCTCTATTAAAACTATACCCAACAGATCAAATGCTGGTGAAATGGTTGCATCCCATTTCTTGGTAGACTAGGATTTCCACTTACTTGTTTTGGATACCAAAGGAAAATCTGGTCTTTTTATATATCTAGATTTGTCTATGGAATAGATTTCATTTTACCTGGCAAGCTACTTGGTTCTACAGAAAAGTCAAGTTGATGGAATAAAACCAGTTCAAATTTACCATTTGATAAAGACCACTGTTTTAACAACCTGATACCACACTTGCAGTATATTTTGACCAGATTAAAAAACCTGAAGGACAGATTCCAATAAGCTGGTCTGAACTTGCCTTAGGGATACAGTAGGGAACTTCTTTTTAATTAGTAGTGATCATACGAGGTTGGTTTGACGGTTTTAGTAGAAAGAGACGAAATCTGTACTGTTCATTGAATCTGAACAGTAGTGTCAATTTTTCCACTTCAAACAAACCTCTTTCTCTAACCGTTCTGCTCTATTTAATTAGAATTATGTCTCGCTTATGTAGTTGCTTCAGACAGGGATCAAGAATACATCTGAGCAAGCTTGCACAAACTTGTGCTTTACCATTTATTCTAAAAATCTAGATGCTTAGCAAAATTAATATTGGAAGCTGTCTAAAATCTTTTAATGACTTTTTTCCTGCATTCTATTTAGCTGGCTGTAAGTGCCTGCAGAAAAAAAAAGGATATACAATAAATTACAAGCAAGCAAAAACCTCTCTGGTGCATTATTCTCAGATATATGTGTACAGGAGAGCCAAAATTCAGCACAGTGCCTACAGCTTGTAGTACTACACCTTGTAGTACTACACAGGTACTACAGTCCAATAGAAATTCCACCAGTAAAGCGTTTTAAAATATTTATAGTCAAACACTTAACATCTGAGGCAGGAGTATAAGGGAAATATTCAACCATGGAACTGGTTCTTTCACCCTTAAGACACTTTTGCAAATGCAATCTATAAAGTCCAAAAATAAAAACTACTGAGACAACACCCCATATGCCTTTTTTTTTAACATTCTTTCCATGCCAAAATGGGATGGTGGTGTTAGAGAGAGACAGAGGGAGAGAGAGAGAAGAAGCTGTTTAATTACTGGCTGCTGAACTAGAACACCCCCTCAACGCATTCATGTGCATCAGTCTATCAAGCCATTTACTCAAATTAAAAGTGTAATCCTTCAAAATGCCTCCTTTCAAATTAGTTTAAAAGAGCTCAAGTTCACCTGAAAAGATCCAGTGGGTACCTGACCTCTTAAAATTCTTTGTTAATTGCATCAAAAACTAGTTTGCATTAGGACAAACAAAACTGATGTTGAAAGAATGAGATGAGTGCTTTATGTAACTAGAGATATTTCACTGTTTATTCATCTACATCCAGTATTCCCGAGCCACTGAAAAATAAGCCCTCTAGCAATATGAACATAAACATTACTAATGGGCTACACTTTTGGGTGTGTGTCACCACATCAACAGCTGATCAACACTTACAACATACGTACAAAAAACTCATCATTCTAAACACCTTTTATTGAAAATACCACAGTAAACCATTACTTTATCCGTTCACAATCCCAGCTAGCTCTATCCTTGCTTTTTTTTTCTTTTTTTTTAAGGTGGCAAAGAAACCCAATTTTACTTGTGCAAGATAGGTTTTAGCAGCTAACTGTGAGCTGGAATTCTTAAAAAGTTCAGGAGCACCTCAAAAGTTAATTTATTCACATCTCTCCCAACTTTTCTATTGTTATCCAGGGGAAAACATGCCCTTATCAAATCAGGCTTCTAGTTCTGAACTGCTACCTACAGATGGGGTTATTTCCACCTCAAGCTTTCCTTCGTATCTGCGCATCTTCTTCAAAGAACCAAACTACTTTCCCTCGGCCCAGCTCACCTGATATAGTCATTTCTGCACAGGATCATGCCACTCTTCGTGTAACAGGATGTACCAATTTCTCCCAGCTGGGCTTGGCAGCAGGAACACTTCAGGCACCGACTGTGCCAATAGCTATCCATGGCATAGAGCAAGAAGCGATCAGCAATCTTTCCCCCGCAGCCTGCACATCTTTTCCATGAGAGGGAGCCACTGGTGACAGGGGGGGGTTGCGAGCTGCTGCCCGGGTTCACCATGGTCTGGATAGGGGGGGAAAAAAGGAAGGAAGGAAGGAAGGAAGGAAGGAAGGAAGGAAGGAAGGAAGGAAGGAAAAGAGAAGAGCGGGTTAATTTTCAGCAAACAGCCCTGTGCAATTTGCCTGCTTAATGCAGCACTTCCTAAGGGGAGAGAGGAGAGAAAGATGGGGAACAGCCACTTGTTTACTTTTCAAAGTCTTTGTTCTGGGTTAATTAGCCGCCTCCCTTCCAAGTTGGCTAGTGGTGCCCAGTGACAGTTTTAGCTCGCAATGCTCCTGTCAAACTTAGAGTGACCCCCGCTTTGTTTGTTGCCAAGAAAGTACACACACCTGGAGTCACACAGTCTGCTTGGCCCTCCCAGATATAAGTGGCTGGGGCCCAAATCAGTAAAACTGGAAGGACAGAAAAACTAGTCAGAAGAGCAACAATTACACTTCTTGCGAAGCACAGTTGTACTACTTCTCACGTTTAGAAGAGTTCAGGAAATTGTTTAGTTCTAGGTAGGAAAGTAATCTTTTGAAAAAAATACTAAAAAGTTGTGAAACTGGTTTTTCAAGGTCTCCTTTTTCATGCCGTTGTTATTTACAGGGGCTCCCAACCATGATTGTCCTAATGTATTTGTTCCCAAAAAGATCAAATGCAGGGGAGCCCCACCTCCTGAAAAAAATAATAATGGATCACTAAACTTTAAGAAGCCTGTTAACTTCCTATACAAACACAATCTACCTTTGTTTTGCTAATCTGCCCTTGATCAGCAATTTAAATGCTAAACGCTTTGTTGCCCTAAAAAAAAAAGTTTTGTGGTAATAGCAGAGGTATAGATTATTCAAGTGTGCCCCACTAGGAAACAGCTAAGCACAGCTGTTTGTAAAATTGCTGTTTTAGTTTAAAGATTGTGTGCGCACACTCACAAAAAGATGTGTTTGTTGCTTTCTAATAAACACTTCTAAAAGCAGGGCAATGGAGAGATTAATAATAGAACCAATTCATAAAGCTTATTCCAAACAGATTAATTTGCTCCAGCAGCCAAAATAGGAGTGCCCCTTCTGTCATTTCTGTAATAAAATATCAAGTTGTTTACTGCCAATTTAGCAGCACATTTTGCCTTTGTCCTTCCTAAGCGCACTTTCTCAACCTAAGAGGCATCTATTTATTTAATAAGACCCGCTTCCCCAAGGAAAAAACAGTGCAAACTTTCCTCTCCACTTGCTTAACTTCATTTCAGCAGCAGCTTCAGGTTCCTTAAAATAGGCCATTAAAAAAAGAATAAAACAAACAGGATTTCCTTCAAAATAACTCCTGATCATATGTTTCAGATGACCACACAATAAACCAGACTGAGAACTGCACCAATTAAGACTGTAACTAAAAACCCCAAGACTTGGGAAAGAGAACCACTCTAAAAGCCATTAGCATTGCATTTCTCTGAATGCACCATATACCTTTATGTAAATTGATTTCTGATGCATTTAACTCACGGAATGGCCTTTTGTTACTACTTCCAGCAATATGAATCTGCATTTCTTACTTTTATTTAAAACAAACAGATTTCAAATTATATAAACTGCATTGAGATCGGTCTGTAGGCAGACAAACACAAACCCCACCGATTTGCTCTTCCCTCCCCCCAATCTGCTTTGAAAGGTAAATATTATATATAAAGGAAACGTTACAGGGACAGAAGTGTCCAGTAACCCCATTAAGCTAAAGCTCTTAAGGACAGGCAATACCTTAATGCTGATTAAATCTAAAAGAGGCCAAATCAAGAGGACTGACCAGAAAGTGACTCCCTGATAACTAAGGACAGGTCCTCCTCAAGTTTCATTTGGAATTGGAGGGGTGACAGAGAAAGAGAAGAAAAGCTTTTAAGTTAAATAGGCTTACTCTGGTAATTACACAGCTAAGCAATTTAGGTCCCGGAACAGAGGCAATGAAACAAAAAGAGAGAGAGAGAGAGAGAGAGAGAGAAAGAGAGAGAGCTGGCAGCTAGAGGCAAAACACACCCTCCCTCCTTTTAACAACGTCTCTTGTGATTTTAATGGAGACCGAGGGAGGAACGAACGTAGAGCTTTGCAATTTGTTGTATAAAATCGGGGATGCTTAATTCACGGCTTGGTTTTAATTAGGTTGATTCATCAAGATTTCTCGCGAACAAAAAAGGAGGGAGAAGAAGAGAGAGGGAGAACACACACACAAAACAGCTCACTTTAGAGTCTCTTCCCCCCCCCCCGGCAACCTGCCACTGTTTCAAAATAATGTGACTACAAAGAAAGTGGGGTGACGGTCCTCTCTTCCCAGCTTCGGGACTCGCAGGCGGATTTCGGGCAAAGGGGAAGCAAAGCGCGCGCGGGGCAAGGCGCTTCCCCCCCACCACCGCCGCTACGCCGCCGCGGGGCAGCCCCGCCACCGCTCAGCTGGCAAGGACTGGCAGGCAAGCAGCCCTCGGCGGGTCCCGTGCAGAAAAGGCTGGCGATGACTTCCAGTTCCGGATCGGGATGGGAAGGAGGGAGGAGGCGAAGCGGGGTTGGGAAAGGGGCCCGGTCCAAATAACAGCCCGGCCCCAGAAAGAGGTGCCCCCCCCCGTCTTACCTGTTTTCCCTCTATGGTGCAAGAGGCCGTGGATAACGTGGCGGAGGCGTCGGGAGAGCCCTCGGGAGACGGAAAGGCTTTCTCGCCCGAGAAAGGGGTCTCTTTCGCCTGCTTCTTGGAAAAGCCACCCCCGAAGCTTGGGCTGGGCGAGCGCGGGGTCCTCAGCTCGGGAGAATCCCCAGCCCCGCGGCTAGGAGCAGCGGGGAGAGGGGGGGGAGGTGGAGGATAAAAGAGGCAAATGTCCGGGAAAAGGCTGCTTCAGCCCTGCGTTCTTCTTTTCCTTCCTTCCTTCTTTCCTTCCTTCGACCGCCGAGGCTTCCCCCTCGAAGGGAGCTGCACAAGAAGAGCTTATTCGCGCCTGCCGGGCTGCCAAAACCGAGCGCGGGTGCCTTCGACGTCGCCGCCGCCGCCTGCTGCAATCGCTGGGTTAAGTTTTGGCAGAGGTGGCCGCACTTCGGAGCGCGCGCGCGCCTCGCTCTTTCCCCCACGGCCCCTTTTCCGCCGCCGACACCTCTTCCTCCTCCAGCCCTGCGGGAGCTCCGGCGGCTTGCCAAAAAGCGGCTCTTCGATGCCCACCAACTACGGTCCTGGGGCGGAGGAAAGGAGCCGGAGCGCAAGAGAGGGGACAACCGCCGCGGCTGCTGTTGCTGCTGCTTCTCCTCCTCCTGCTGCTGCTCCGCGGAGGTGTTGGCGGCGGCGGCGGCGGCGGCGGCGGCAGCAGGACGTGCAGGGAGGCCCCTCTCGCTAGCGCCCTCGCAGCTTCTCTGCGCCGCTCTTGCCCATGTGTTACTGACAGAGCAAAATCCCAACTGCTCGCGGCTCGGCCCCTCGCGTCACGGCGCCTCGCCCAATCCGCCCGCAGCTTGTTCAGGCGGAATAATAAAACCTGCCAATCGCGAAGAAGACAAAGGAATGTCTTTGGGAAGGGACGGGAGGGGTTGTGGGGAGGCCGCGGGGGCGCAGGGAAGGCGGAGAGGAGACGGGGCTTCGTTAAGTCAGCTCCGAAGCAGCGCCGCGGCAGAAGCCTGGGCAAGGCGAGAGAGGGTGGCGCCGCCCGGGCCGCTCCGTCCCTTTCCGCTCTTTCCTTGGGATCGGAGACCTTCTCCGCCTCATTGATTAGAGCGCAGGAAGGGGAAGGGCGGGGGGCTGCGCGGTCCTCCCGTCGGGGTCTCCACCCACCAGGTTTACTCGGGGCGCGGTCCCGTCCCGTCCCTTGTTCACTTTATTCGCATAAGGCAAGGGCTTGTTTCTCCCTAGGATCCCATAGCGGGACTTAGGTAGGAGCGTCTCACTTCGGGAGGGGGGGGACACAACTTGGGACCCGCAATAGACGTAGACTTCGTAATCTCTCTCCCCTCTTCCTCCCCCCCCCCCGAGTTCACTGCAACACAAGCCGCCTTAAAGTCGGCTCGGGGGAAGCGGTGCGATGTTCCCACAGGGTAGAGCGTAAAATTACAGCCCTGGGGAGGGTGTTACTCGTTTTGCGCTGGTTGACGTGGGGCACGGGCCCCTTTCGGACTTCTTGTTTATTGTGCCAACAGACGGGTATAAGTGCGCGAAGCCGCCTTGCTTAACGCCGGACTGGATGGAAACGCGCGGGCCAGTTTTTTTGTCCCTTAGATGTGCGTGGCGCTGTTCCGTGTTGGGAGGGTTTTTACAGGTTAGGTGCGAGGAAGCTCTTGGCATGGCAACAGTGCAGGGCGGCCATCCAGGGAAGGAAAGCTCTGAGTGCCGAATCAAAGAAGCGCTGGGTGCGTTTCCAGCCCCTCTTCTCCGTGCCTCTGCAACGAAGCGGAATATATGGGAGGGTAATTTGCACACGGGTGCGGAGGAGCACTTCTTTTAGTGCCCGCTTCTGTGAGTCTCCGATTTCACAGAGTTGGTCGCTCTGGAGATTGTTTCCGTTCTTCTCTCCCCCCCCCCCCCAGTTTCTATGAGTCACAGTAAAAGAGGAAGGGGGGGAAATCTATTTTCCCCTTAAACCGAGTGGTTTAAGTGGACCGTTCCCCTCCATTTTCCCTCATAGAGTGAAGGAGCTGGATCTGCGTCAAAAGCATCGCCTGGAAGGGTTGGACAGCTGCATCACAGCCACCTGGGATGTTCTTGACACTTGCCCAGAAGTCTTCTGGGAAGCTTCTGGATACCCATATAAATTGGTCACCCTGGGATTTAGGGGCACCTCCTAAACTAGAGAGGATGAGCGGGTCCTGCTTAAAGCGCTGCTCATTCCTCCAGTTCCTTTCTTCTGAGGGAGTGGAAATGGAGAAAGCACCCTTTGCCTGCCAGTTTATGGGGGGGGGGGGAACCACAGGTTTCTTTTGTCCCATCAATAGGAAGACAATGAGAATGAGGAGAGATGGGGAATAACAGTTTCCTTGCAGAGTTCTCTGCTCTAATCTCCACGGATTTGGAGAAATGACAGTGGAAGACCCTGCTTCTCCCACTCCTATGGGAAGAACTGGGTCTTTTGGGTGCCTGCACTGTCCCCCTCCTACCCCTAAGTTGGCAAGAGAACAAGAGAGAGGTGCCTTTTGGGCATGGGAGGTGACTCCTGAGACAACTGACCTTGAAAACCATTGGCCTGTAACCAGAGGGGAGATGTGCCCACGGCAGCTTCAAGTGGCCAGTTGGAACTGGGAAGGCTCTTGCCTCTAATCTTACCTTGGCACAAGATGCCTCACATAAATCAGAGGGCACACCTTGGTTGGAAGACGATGGAAGATAATCCTTTTTTATTCAGGTCAAGAAAATACAGGTAGAAAAACTCCCTTCGCAATTGTTTTGAGCATCATGTCCTTGACATTATACACACACACTGGTTGGCCATTTTCACCCCACTGCTGGCACAAAAGCACTTCAAATTAATTGTCTCCATTTCATTTCTTCCTTGTGAATAGTACAACATAATTCCCATCATCCACAGTATATGATAATTCATTTTCAGCAAAGAAAGTATTTAGACCTATTTATCAGATAGTCTTTATGTAAGTTAGAATTGTGAATAAAGCCTTAAAAAGTACTAGCCTGGCCATTCCACATATAGTCATTCTGAGGCTCAAAAGTGTACTCTATAGAACCTAGCTGCCTGATTACCTGATACATTTTTATTCATGGTCAAGAAAATGAATATTTGCAAACCTTTATAAAGCTAAGCCTTGTATGCAAAGAGAGTGCTTTATTATTGTACAACATGAAACATCTCTCATAAGCTCTCCTTTATATCTCCATCCCTGCTGTAACAATTCCATTAATTTGAACTGTGTATTTAGACCACATTATCAATAAGTGGAGAGTCACTTTGGTGTAGTGTTTAAGGCATGAGGCTAGAAACAAGGAGACTTCAGTTCTAGAATTCTCCAGGACACAAGGCCAACTGAGTGACCTTGGACCAGTCATTTTTTCTTACCTCTAGGAAAGAGGCAATGGCAAACCACTTGAAAGGACTTGTCCAGGCACTCTATGTGAATCAGACACGATTGAATGGAAGAAAAACAATAAGTATAACTTGTTCCATTAACACAGAATGAAGCTGGCTCTCATCAAAGCATTGGTCCTCAAATTGCCTCCAATTGAAAATCAGTTTAGGTCTAAGTATTAATACTAATCCTAAGAGGTAATAAATAAGGGAGTCGAGCCTGTTCCTTTTTTTTTTTTTTTTAACAGAAATTTCAGAATTTTGGACCTGGTTGTATGTTAATAAAGTTAACATTTGGCCAGTTCTTCATGCAATCAAAATTCGATCTTTTAATCTGTTGAATTGAGAGGGGGGGGGAAGCACAACATTCCTCTCATCAAAATAGTAGTTATTGATTTTAAATACTCCTTGTTGAAATCAATGGGGAGTTCAGCTTAAAAATTAATGCTACTGTAACTCAGTGTTATTAATACCCCATAAAATTTTAAAAGAGGCATATGTTTTACATTTGTCTGGCAGTTAACAATGCATCGTGCCATTTAAAAAGGCAATGCCATCATTCTTTAAAACAAACAAGCAAACTTCAGCAGAGCACAGACTAGTTAAAGGAATTAAATATCCCACGGCGTAAAATTCTAATGAAAAAATGAAATATTAATTCCATGAATAGGACAGTTGTTGCGTCCCACACATAACAAAGTTATATGCAAACATCCTCAAAGAGGAAATATTAATAAAGGAAGCCTTAAGTACATAGAATTCTGCACTTTCATGGAACTTTTAATAGGTATTTTATAGTCTGTTGAGTCAAAGCATTTAAGAAGAAACATTTGGATGGTAGGTGGAAGGTTATAGAAATTAATCTTTAATTTCTCAATCTGATTTAAAGATAGTCTACTGTAGTCAATTATGACTTAATGTGATCATCTGGGATCAATCCTGGTAATCACATTGACAAGCCCATATAGTATCTTGGCAATAGTATGGAAACAGCTTTCATTATCTTCTTTTGGGATATATTTTGGATATATATTCCTGCTCAGTCTCAAAGCATTAATTGATTTGAGGCTGTATTATAGTCAGATTTAACTATGATTAGGCAAATCACAATGACCTGTGTCATATGTAATGTTAAGCCTTAAATGATAGCTTATATTCCACAGTGGCTGAGATTTATGCTAAGCAAAGTTACATTGATAGATGAATTGAGCCACTGCTCCGTACTCAAAATTATTTCTAAATCAGAGCATGTTTTTTAACTAACAGGGCAGGCGGTTTTATGACCTGTTTATGCCTTTTAAAAATTTGTCACTTGGAAGGCTCTTCCAAGTGACAAATTTTCCTCTTCCAAGTGATAAACTCTTCCTCACTTTTAAATAGGACAATCGGATTTAGGCTGCATAGATCTGGATGCCCACTAGACAGAAAGCTACCTAAAATTGTAACACTTTGCTATCATCTTATGGCCACTGCAATATTATAGCTCTGCTTAAAAGGCTTTTGTAAGGATATAATATGATAATGGGTTTTTTTGGTCAGTGACCAGATAAAATAAATATATGCAAACAAAACTGAGCAGGAACTCATCTACACAAACACGGATAAGGATAAACTAGAAGGAACTGTGCATCCTGCTTCATGCACTTGGATAAAAGGAAAATACATAATATAATGACATGCATCCAAGACAGGTAATAGCTAGTGAACACGGCACCACTGTTTTAGTTAAACGTGGTCTGAGAATCATTAGGTAAATTTTTTAAGCTGAGTACACATCACGTGGGAAAACTCCCTCTATGAGAGAGTTGGGCTGTTTCTAAATGTGACATTAATATCAATCAATCAATCATCCAAAAGGTTAAGACCACCATTGAAAAAGCCCTTTTTCTTCCACCGATCAAGCCGATAAATCCTCAGGCCAACGATAAGACCCAAATAGACTCATAGAGCTGTTAAAAGTGGTTGTTCAAATAACCTAGTCCCAAACTAGTTTAGACTTCAAAAGTAGTCACCACCAGCACTGGTAATTTATAAGGTGTGGAATGAAAATGTGTTTATGGGTATGTAGTGAGAAAATACATAAGAAAATCTTAATACTTTTATGAACTCATTTTCTGATCTACATTTTTCTTTTGCTTCTCTCTCACTCTTTCTCTCTCTCTCTCTTTGCATAAGGGGTATATTTTATTTATGACTTTAAACAAAATATCAGCCACCATTCCAAAAGCTCTGCTCAGGGCAACATAAAATAAAAGCAAAACAAAACAATAAATCAGAGAACTTTTCTAGACAATTCAACACATTGCCTGCAGACCTAACCGCATGGCATGGTGGCAGACCTGTGCTTTTAAACATGATTCTTCCCCAATCGTATATAAAGAACAAGAGAAGCTTAAAACAAAAGGAGGATATAATACTTTCTTCCTCCTCCCTATGCCTTTGGACTGGACTCTTACTTTATATAGCAGCCTTTCCCCCCTTAAAATCATTTAGAGGTCACAAAACCCATCAGCTGATTTGTATATATAAGAGACTTATGTTAAAGGGATAGAAAGACATTTGTTTTATTTGTATCTGATTAACTAACAACTATGCCCTCTTCTGCTTGACATGTGTCAAATACTAGAAATTAATTTGGTGGTTCAGGGCAGAATTCAGTGCCGGCAAGCGCTTCATCACTTGTTGCCAAAGCATCTGCTTGGATATTTTAAATAAAACTCTATTTTGCACAAAATAGAGCAGAATCGCTACTTCGCATTACACACACACACACACACACACACACACACACACACTGAATAAAATAAATCTGCACAAAAAAGGGGGAGTGAAACGGGTGTCTTAAAAATGCATGTTTTTAAGTTATAGGTATAGATGCAAATTTAGGAAAAAGCATACAATCCAGATGGAAATACCCTACACTTATACATTATTGACGTGATTTGGGCAGCTCTTCCAGTAGAGGATGTCTTTATTTAAAAGTCTATAAATTAGGTCACATGTCCACTCCCCACAATTGCAGCCAACCTTTGCAAATCCTCCACCATTGCATCAATTGGATCCTGGCTCTAAAAGGAAAATTCCCGACTTGCCCCTTCTTGAAAAGATACAATTCAGACATACAGTATCTTGTGATGAAAAGCTGGGGTTTCAGGCTCTTCCTACTGCGTTTTCCCCATTCGAGCGGAGGCTTCTTTTCACTTTGTCCCTCATATTAGGAATCTCCCCAAAGGATCCTCTCCTGAAATGCTCTTCAGTCTCTGATCCCTTTGTGGAGAAGGCAGAGAAGTGTAGGGATAACCAGTCGAGGCACATTCTGATGGTGCCTCAGGGCCAGGCTTTTCAGATCTAGTTTACAAAACTCCAGACAGACAGAAGCAAGAGTTTAGTTTTCTGTATTTCTTTGCTGTCATCTACTACAGTAGTCATCAGGGGTACTCCAGTCATATGTAGTTGGAAACTACTAAACTACAAGTTAGACTGCATTCCAGTGAAATATATGTAATTGGCGTAGAAAAAGGCTTAGAGTAAACAATGTGAAGGATATTTTGCCTTGTGATACTTGCGTGTTCCTCCTCCCTCTACTCCCCCCCTCCTCCTCCTCTTTCTATTTTTATTTTATTTTTATTTTTTATTTACAGAGCACCTTGTTGCTACTTGCTTTTTGTCTTCTTTTTGTCAGCCAAAGACTATTTCATGTTTCTGGACTTTTTAGAGTTGTGACAGCTGGTTTTATCCAGCTTTTTAAAAACTGCTTCCTTTTCCTTATGTTTATTATTGTGATATAGAAGAACTTAAGAAATTTTGTATGAAAGGGCAACATACGAATATCCACTACGACAGTTAACATCTCAGTTAAAGAATTTCATTCTCTGTAAAACTATAAAAGAACAATTCTTTTCGATTCTTTCACTTCTCCGTGATAACATTGCAGAGATTTGGGAACAAACTGACCTATAATGCCTAGTTTAACCCTTCTATTTTTACAACGATAGGAAATCAAAAGCCTTTTTGTTTGCCTAGTTTGCCTTGAAACAAACACACTTAATTTTATAATGAAAAGTGTCTTTGAAACCGAGTTTTTGTTAAGAATATTTTAGAAACTCCAGTGTCTGCAGTAAGCTCGTTGGTCACAAATGATCCATCTTACTATAGGAGAAACAAGATTTTGCTTAGGTTTGCAAAAGGGCTTTTCAGTGGCATATAAATCAAAACAGTATCATGTTTCTCTAAACCGATTATATAGCAATTGAATACCATTGCTTTGCATTCTAAACAAAGAAATCAGATTGTTACTGTTTTAGTTATAATAATTTTTTTTACTGATGATGGAGGAGTTTGAAAAAAGCCACCTAAGCAAGCCGATTTCCATGTGTCATAGCATTTACCCAAACAAACTTAGTGATAGATTTTTTAAAAAAAAAACTGTACAAAAGTAATCACTATGTGACATAGGTCTCACGTAGCAATAAGGTCAAACTAGGGTATAAAATGAGAACAGGTTTGGTGTAGTCTTTTACAGCGTTGGTTAGGAACTGGAAGTCCATGAGTTCTAGTCCCATTTTGGGCACAAAGCCAGCTGGGTGAAGTTGGGCCAGTCCTTCTCTCTGGAAGGAGGCGGTGACAAGCCACTTCTGAAATCTTGCAAAGAAAGCTGCAGGCATTCGTCCTGGCAATTGTAAAGCTCTCTGACACTATGGCTGTAAGAGTAACTGGCAAAGTAATAAGATGAAATATGGTAGCAGGGTCATTATATCAGAATAATGCTTTTGGTGATTTGAAGGTTAATATAGCTCCTTTTTAAAATGTGGGAAAACACAGCTATAACTCCCACTAACAGTAACAAAAATGTAGATGTACTTGAACCACAGCGCCACCTGTTGTTGTCTTTTATTTCTGCAATAAAAGAGTATTCTTTTTAAGGAAAATATGGTAACATTCATGTGAACTAAAAACAGTTTGGGGCAACAAATTATTTTTCCACATTTTTTTTCTAGTAAACCTTTGCACTAAACCTGTGCATTTGAAGCTATGGTATTCACATTTATACATTTTGTTTCATGTTGTTTATTTGCTTAATAGTGTCCTTACCTTTAAGCCTTTCAGCCATGTCTATCAAGATATGATGCCAGGGCAAAAGTATACAACTTGGAGCTTTGGGGAAGTTTTGGACTTTAAATCCCACCAGCTTCACCCAGTGGCAAGAGATATATGTTTATCTCATTTTTTAAAAAAAAAGTCCTGGAAAAGTAAAGTTTCCTTTCAGAGAAGCCTGAATCCTAAAGATAGTTTGGGCCCCTCTGGAAGAATGAACTTGCATTTTTGTTTTAGATGTTTAATGTCCTTTTCAGTCTTTATCAGCAATAGTATAGTTGAATAGAAAGATCTTGCAAATAAATTTAGATAACTGCCATCGAGGTCTTGTCCCAATGCCTAGAGGCTGTTGGGGGAATGGATGTGGAAGGAAATCCTAACAAGATTGAGTGGCTTCGGATGTTGACACCACTTAAGTCTGGGGATTTGCCACCTTTAATTATAGATGAGGCTGCATTTCCACTTTTGGGACAGTGCACAATTGGTGTGTTCTCCACCTCCTGCTCGAAGAACAGGTGGAAGTTTTAGCCAAGTAGACCTTGGTATAGATATTTCTTTTGTATGGCAGTGACCATTCCTGGACCGGAAGGAGCTTCTCATAGTGATTCATGTCTGAGTCTTACCTCTTGCTCTGGTGCCATTTTATGATAGACCCAGCTGAAAACCTTAAAGATGGGGGCAAAGCTACATATATAAATATCATGAAACAAACATACATGGAATTGTGTGGACTATTGCAATGCATTCTGTGTGAGGCTGCCCTTGAAGACCATTGGGAAGCAGAAGCTGGTGCAGAATGCATGAGCAGTAATGGACATGCCTTGCTTTGACAGCTGCACCTGATACTAATAAGCTTCCAGGTGCAATTCATAAAGCCCTACATGGGCTGGGGTCTAGCTATTTGCGGGGCCATATTTCTGCTCATTCTGTGTCAGATTGGTTGTGCTTTGAGACCTAGCCATGAAATAGTGCCATCTGATGGGGTCCAGAAAGCGATCCTTCTCTATCAGAAATCCTGGCCTCTGGAATAGTATTTCTGCCAGAAATCTCAGCAGCCCCCCCCCCCCTTGCTTTCCTGTAGATACTGTAAGTTCTGAAAACCATTTTTTTTTTATCTCAGTCTTTGGCCTGGAATGAATGGGTGACTCCCTCGAGGTATGGATTGTGTTGCAGAATGTGAGATTTTTTTTTTCATTCTTTGTAGAACGGCTTGTTTTCATATTCTGTTTTAATCCTAAAAGCCAGCAAAGCTGTTTGCAATATGGTGGCATCATAAATAGATCAATTAATCAATAAATAAAATTTATGTCACTGACAGTTGCTGTTTGGTTTACACATAATTGTCAAAATTTCATACAGATTAATTTAATGTAGCTTAAAATGTAGGGGACAGACATCCTGATTCCAAAATATTTTGAAAGTTGCTCACCTCTGTATCCAAAGAGTCCTTATGATTGTGTGTGTGTGTGTACATACATACTAGACAACCCATGTCCTATTGGGTCATCATTTCAGAGATATTTCCTTACCTAAGCAGAAAAACAGAATGACCAAGGGAGGCAAAAAAAAAGAGTGGGAGAAGGAGCAACTTCCAACTTTGTGCCAGCTTCTCCTTAAGTTTCCTTGTAGGAATCTGGCAGGGAACTTTGCAAATCTTCCCCATTACCTTATCTCATCTCATCTCACCTCACTTTACTTTCCAGCAGGCATTACGCAAACTAGATAACATGTTACCTAGTTTGAATAACGAAATGTCTGCAAGAAAACAAGCTCAGAGAACAACAAGGACCCCTCATGTCACCGAAATTGATCATGTAACTGCAGCAGCAGCGCAGCAGTCTAGCCTAGCCTAGTTTCCCAGCCAGTAGTACTGAAGCAACCACAACTTTCCCAAATTTTATTTCCTCAGGAGTCATTGGATCCCAGATTTTGGATAAATTCTGTAAGTTAGTCCATTTGAGGTACATTGCTTCTGCAACCTTTGCCCTAAACATGCACAGTTAAAGTTTATGACAAGGATTTTAGTGGTGTATGTATATATATGCATTTATATACAGAGAGAGAGAGACATATATACACATACATATTATATACCCAAACAGTAAGAAAAAGTATCATCCATTAGCCTTACATTTATAGTGTGAATTAATGTAAAATGTGTCTAATTCACTAAAATCAATAGGATTTAAACAGTGCTTTCACGTCTGACTAGATCAATCATGTCCCAATTTTTTATTTCTCACATGCAGCAAAATTCCATGCATGTCTACTCAGAAATCAGATCCATTAAATCAAATAGATTTTAACCCATTGGAAAATATATAAAATTGTGGCTTTCAATATTCTTGCACAATTTAATCCTGTAGAGACCATTCAGGTTGCAATTCTACACATAATTATATAGGAGAACATCCATGAAAAGTCAATAGGACTGACTTTTAAGTTAGTATGAATTGGTTATCCTGAGGCTGGACAGGAATAGAGAGTCCTTGCTATATTGTATGTGCTAGAAGTTACCATTGGCACTGCATAATTTACTATTGTATATAGTTACAATTATTTTTCTTAAAAGTAGAGTAATTATGATTCAAAAATTGTTCCATCTCACTCTCCTCGTTTACAGTTTGTGAAAGTGAGAAGGACTGGAGTTAATACCTTGGGCTGGAGTATATATTCACTGCTATTTGCAGTTCTTCTTGATGCCAGGAATTAACACCCTCCTCCCCAACCTTGGGATCAACCCTGTGAGATGATGCAGCATTGCTACCAGGAAAGCTTATGGAGAACATAGTAGCTGGCCAAGAAGCCAGCTTAGATGGGCTGTGCTTTGCCAAAACCATAGCATTCCATTTCCTGAATTTACCAAACTTGGAATTCAGCCTTCTTCTCTTCACAATTCTCAGAGTCAGAAATTCTCATGGGAGTTTTAACAGTTCACCTGTGAGATGTTTTCTTGTGATAGATTAGCATCCATATGAGTGTAGCTTTGAACTTCAGTATGTCTCACAACTGTTTCCCCAATCACTTAACTGTGCTTTTTATGTTGTTGTTACTGAACCTTAATAGGATATTCTTGCTCTATATAAGGCATAATATTGAAAAATAAGCTTTCCCCAACCTGTTGCCCTTCAGATGTGGCATGACAACTAATGCAAGCCTAGCTAACGTTTCTTCACTGACTGGAACTTCTGGAAAATGTAGTTCCAACACACTTGAGGACTCCAGATTGAGGAAAGCTGTTTTAAATCATCAGACCATGAGAATAAACAGGTACAGATTTTTAAATAAATAAACCTGGTTAATTTAGTTAACCAAGAATTTGTGTTTTAAGTAAGCGATCCATTTTAAATGACACAATTGTGCTTCTTGACATCAAACTTTGTAACCCAATTATTTCTGATAAACTACCATGCTTTTGAGGCTTGACCTTGCTTCACTAAAACCTAATGCTTCAAGGTTTTCTTTTAAAACAAATGATGAAATAATACCAAAACTTGTTTTGAAGATTTTCCAATTACAAAATGATTACATCTTTCTGTAGTTATTTTTAATATAGCATTAGTCCAAAGCATTCTACTTTTACAATGCAAACCTTTCTTTGTTTACTCTGAAATGTAAGCATTGGATTGTATTCTATATTATTACTCACTGCCTCAGCATCCTTTGATGCTGTAAGAAAAGATAACCAGAAAATGAAGGCCATAATGTAGAACAATATCTAGGAATAATTTGCTCCAAAGGAAGAATAAGAATTTTAGCTTTCCCAGTATTTCTGCCAAGCAAGTTAAAACATTCAGAGGAAATTATCATTGCACTCAATGTGCACATACCCATTTATTTGTTTCATTTTTATTATTTGCTTTCTTTCTGCCCAGATAAATATTTAGGGCAACATTAAAATTCCTTCTTAACATTTGTGTCCCATTGTAAACTCAATGGCATCATTATAATTTCCACATGTTATCATCCCAGCAAAATAATGTATTATTTACTATAACATTGCCAGGAAGCGCACATGAAGTTTTGATAATTTTGAAATGTTATTATCTACAGGAGGAATCTACTATTAATATTTCATATTTACTATTTTGCACCTAGTAAGCAAGATACATACTTATTATCTACCAAAGCTACATATGAAGTAGTGCTTGCTATTTCAATCATTTTTAAGAGGAGTCATATATAACCATTCTATCTGCTTTTTGCAAGTGATATTTTTTTTCCAATTCAACAGAAGAGTTTCTAATTTAAGTATACAAAAAATGGTGTGGCTTATGGAATTTTCCCTAAATCAATAAAGTTGTAGCAAACAGCTACTTTATTCTGACTGCAGGCTTGAGCATTACAAAGCTTCTTGATTTTCTTTTTTTGAATAATACATACATTGCCATTCTACATACATAAAACATCTTATTAAAATCCTGTTCTGAAATGTGCAAGAGAACCAGTTTGTTGTAGCGATTAAGGCAACAAGAAAAGTGTGAGTTCCAATCTTATGTTAGACACTCCTTCTCTCTCAGCCCTAGAAAGGATGCAAGGGCAAACCAATTCTGAAAAATCTTGCTAAGAAAACTGCAGAGATTACTCCAGGTATTCAACAGGAGTCAATACTGACTTGAAGGCACACACATAAAAAGAAAGAACAAATATAACAACAGAGTTGGAAGGAAACTTGGAGATGTTCTATCTAGTCCAACCCCCTGCTCGGGCAGGAAACCCTATACCATTTCAGACAAATGGTTGTTCAATTCCTTCTTAAAAACCTCCAGTGTTGGAGCACCCACAACTTTTAGAGGCAAGTCATTCTACTGATTAATTGTTCTGACTGTCAGGAAATTTCTCCTTAGTTCTAGGTTGCTTCTCTCCTTGATTAGTTTCCATCCCTTGCTTCTTGTCCTGCCTTCAGGTGCTTTGGAGAATAGGTTGAACCCCTATTAAATTGGGATCAGTCTGGAAACGTAATCAGTTATGAAAAGGGGAAGCCCATAATAAATGATTCTAGAAGTTACGATTTTTTTTCTAAAGCAAAGACAAGAAATGTTCTGCATATATTGGGCCAGAAGAAAAGTGCTAAAGGTAATAATAGATGGATCTAGAGGAAATGTTAGGTGGAGCTGGAAGCTCTATGCCATTCTGTATGAAATCAGGTTTAAGGCAATCTGTAATCTACAAATCACAATTTCCAGTGGTGGGATTCAAATATGTGAACAACCGGTTCTCTGTGTGGATGCCGCTTCCAGAAGTCCATTCTGGGCCTGGGCAACAAAAAATTAGCTACAGGTTCTGCCGAAGTGGTGCGAACCGGCTGAATCCCACCACTGACAATTTCCCTTCACCATATCTAATAGAATTTCAAAAGTAAAAGGAAGAAAATGCTTATATGCTAGCAAAAAGAGAGAAAAAGAAAGAAAGGAAAATGAAAGAAAAATTAAGTGTCTACAGCAGGTGTCTTCAAACTTGGCCCTTTTATGACTTGTGGACTTCAACTCCCAGAATTCCTCAGCCAGTGTGCCTGGCTGAGGAATTCTGGGAGTTGAAGTCCACAAGTCATAAAAGGGCCAGGTTTGAAGACCCCTGGTCTACAGTATGGCAAAGAGATGTCAGAGCTTCTCATCCTTCGCTCACATGTATGCTTCGCTAGATGCCAGTCTGCCATAAGTCATGGGGGAAGGGAGCTGTCAGAAGATGAGGGGGAAACCAAAAGTGATCTTCATGCCATCCCAAGACATCCCAAGGACACAACCCTGGGAATGGAATGCAACGCCTGTCCATCTACCCAATAGTTGTAGGGACAGTTACCAAAACATCTTCTTTGAATGTAACTGGAGAATGGGGAGATAACGAGGGGGGGGGGGTGGAACAGAGAAAGGAAAGTTAACTAGGGCAGGGCTTTTCAACCTTTTCACCGATTGTACCACTTTTAGGATATGGCAATATTGTACCACCTAGCAAGGTGTCAAAAACTTGATGACCAAAAAAAAAAACCCTGTTCAAAGTTGCAATTGCACTGAAATGACCATTTTTCACACTTATGACCATTGCAGCATGCCCAGGGTCATGTGATTTATATTTGGATGCTTGGCAACTGATTCATATTTATGATGATCACAGTGTCCCAGGGTATGTGATCCCCTTTTGCAACCTTTTGACAAGCAAAGTCAATGGCAGGGTTGCTGGTGGCCAAGTGCTAAGGCGGGACTTCCCTCCCTGCCTCCCTCTTTCTCATGCCCACCTCCTTCTGAAGGAAGAATTTGAAACCCCCCCCCCCATATTTTCTCTCTTCCATATATTCATCAAACAAGAAAAAGCCTCCAGAGATAGAAAAGACAAACTGCTGAGTGAACTACTTAAAAAGGCACATTCCCCTTTAAGAATTAGCTACTGGCTAGAAAGGAAAGTTAAGGAGCGCAGCCGGCACTTAAGGAAGAAAAAAAATGTAGTAAGTATTGGCTGCCGGCTAAGGCAGCCTCCCCAAATGGCTCCATTCATAAGTAAAGGAATGCTATAGGCAAAATCCATTCAGGAGAAAAATACTTCAAAATCCCTTGCAGCAAAACTTTCAGCTAACAACAGCAGAGCAATAGAAGCTAACACGAGACATCAGCCAAATAGAAATTGCCAAACACTCCTTAAGAACACAAAGCCCACATTGCACAAATCCCAGAACTTCAAAGTCACAAAAGCACATAAGAATCCTTCCATTCTCCATCTCCCTCCCTCCCTCCTTCTCTCCTCCATGCCTCTGCAGCTCCAGAGGACTCTCTCACAGTAAGTCCTTGCCTGTGCTGGCTCTTTCCCTCCCCCACTACACTTGGCTAGGCAGGGCTGCATACCACCTGCCACTCGTTAATGTACCACAAGTGATACGCGTACCACCGGTTGAAAAGCCCTGAACTAGGGAATCTTTGTGTACAAATCTTTAGATCTGGCTTTGCTACCATAGCAAAGTAGCAATTGGCTTTTAATAAAAGGTTCACTGTGAATGGAGTCGAGAAGCAGGAAAAACCAAAGGTACAAGTGCAGATTAGGTGAAATCTGGCTCTAAAACAGTAACTGTGAGAGGGACCTTGGAGTCCTAGTGGATGATCATTTAAATATAAGCCAGCAGCATGTGTCAGCAGCCGAAAAAGCTAATACAATCCTTGGTTATATAAACAGAGGCATAGAATCAAAATTACATGAAGAATTAGTACCGCTTTATAAAGCCTTAGTAAGGCCACACCTGGAATACTGCATTCAGTTTTGGTCACCACATTACAAAAAAGATGTTAAGAAAAAGTGCAAAGAAGAGCAACTAAGATGATTAAAGACCTGGAGGCAAAAACATATGAAGGTTGCAGGATTCGGGTATGGCCAGTCTAGAGAAAAAAAGGACTAGGGGGGACATGATAGCAGTATTCCAGTATTTGCCGCAAAGAGGAGGGGATCAGTTTATTTTCCAAAGCACCAGAGGGCAGGACAAGAAACAATGGATGGAAACTAATCAAGGAGAGAAGCAACCTGGAATTAAGGAGAAACTTCCTGAAAGTGAGAACAATTAACCAGTGGAACAGCTTGCCATCAGAAGTTGTGGGTGCTTCATCACTGGAGGTTTTTAAGAAGAGACTGGACAGTCACTTGTCTGAAATGGTATAGGGTCTCCTGCTTGAGCAGGGGGTTGGACTAGAAGACCTCCAAGGTCCCTTCCAGATCTAGTCTGATTGAATTGAGTGTTTCTTTCCTAAGAGACCAGGCTGGGCCAGGTCTGACAATTTTGTTTTGAGATGCCATGGTCCACAAATTTCATATAAACGTTACATGATATCCAAACATCATTTGAACTAGATATTTTTAAAATAGAGGAGCTGACAGCTGGGTGGTCTCTCCTTGACTGCAAAATATGTAAATCTCCCATACCTTTTGTCTGAATTTGAAACCATTTCTAATCAGGAGTGTGAAAAAGGCAAAATACAAATAAATGTATGTATTGACAAGTAGACAAATGTGGCTACACCAGGAAGTATATAGAAGTCCGAAGGATCACCCATGATGGGTTAGGTCATAGGTGAAAGACTATAGTAAATATTAAATGCCATGTTACAAAAATCCATTTTTTTAAAAAAAAAGAAAAGTAAAAACCGAAGGTCAGTAAGATAACACTTTATCAATGGTTGCTACAGTATGATTATGCATTAAAGATAAAGAACAGATTTAATAGATTTGAATTGAATAAGAACGCTGGACTGAAATTTGTGATATCATTAAAGATGTAGCAACCAAAATATGGCTGTCTGTTGACATGCTGAAAATAGCTGAAGAAAGGTGGAGTTGTTATACATCACAACAAGTAGTGGACAATCTTTAAAAACGTCAGTATATCAGGCCACCTCATCTGCTGACCATATGATGACAAGCAAGCAAATAAAAGAATAGAAAATTGGCCAATTAAATGGTTCAAATTTTGGAAAAGAATGTATATTGTCACCTTAATTATTTAATTTATATGCAGATAAATTTGTGAGAAATGCTGGACTAGGAGAAACAGAAATTGGAATTAAAACTGCTGGCATAAATATCAATCACCAGACATACTGTATGCTGATATTATTTTCCTAGAAGCAAGGAAGTGTCAGGGAACTTGTTGAAGGTGAAAGAAAAGACTTTGCAAATGCCAATTTGCTGCTCAATATTATAAACAAACTCACCCAAAAGATTACGTTAGCAGGCAATGCTACCCAATGCACATAGGCATTAAAAAAAATATCAAAGTAGCCTCAAAAATTATCAGAGATGATGACTGAAATAAAGAGACATCTACTGCTTGGGAGGAAGGCTGTGACAGATTTAAACAAAATATTAATATTCAAAGGCATTGTACCAACAAAGGTACATATATTATGGCCAGGCTATAGTAACAGAGCTATGAAATTTTGGGTTATCAAAAAGACTGAATAAAACAAATGGATGCCTTTGAATTGTGATGCTGGAGAACATTGTTCAAAATTCCTTAGACCACAAGAACCAATTATTCGGTGCTAGAAGAAATAATACCAGATTGCTCACTGGAAGCACTAATAATGAAATTGAAGCTTAAATGCTTTTGACACAAAATTATTGTAATTATTGAGTTATTGTGAAAGACGCTGATGCTTGGGAAGAGTAGAAAACAATCGAAAAAGATGTTTTGAGTCTTTGCAAAACTCGAGATGTTCCTAATAGACCGGATGAAATGATGCCCATGAGTCATGAAGATTCAGAAACAACTGAACAATTGATCAAGGCGGCAGAGCTGAGTTCGTATGCAGCTGAGAAAAATGCATCCTTAGTTGTGTATATGAGACACCATGATGTGAAAATATTTTTAGAAATGAGTAGTAAGCAAACAGGGGAAGCTTGACTGAACGCTCTTTCTTCTGGACCTACAGTTTCAGATTTGTATCTTCTTCATCCATGATCATAGAGGGAATGTTTTAGCTTGCATTGTACAACTAACCAGAAATGTTCATTGCCATACTAATGAAATGTCTTTGGAATTTATCGGAAATCCTCACCTGAGGGATCTTTATCTCTGAGAAGAGGAGAGAAATAGGTCCCAATCTTTTTTTTCCAGTCTACCAGCAATTCACCAGCTCACTGAGCTTTGCTTCCTGTTTTTGGACTGCCAAAAATGAAGGCACAGCAGTCCAGCATTTGGTAAGATGATGGACTATATTTGAGTTGAAGAGGTTGCAAGGTGTGCATTTCCATTTGAACATTCTTCCTTGTTCCTTTAATGCAAAGTCTGGTGGGCAATTTTGCAATTATGAGTCAACATTAATTTGAAAATAGTTTTGTCAAAAGACATCGGTTTCCCACTGTTAAGTAGACATCATGGTGAAGTTGTGGTATAC
This sequence comes from Azemiops feae, assembly GCA_023970755.1. Lineage (NCBI taxonomy): Eukaryota > Metazoa > Chordata > Lepidosauria > Squamata > Viperidae > Azemiops > Azemiops feae. The sequence continues at coordinate 837,613 of JALGBA010000425.1, read as the reverse complement.
TGTTTAGACAAGAGATAAGTCATGAGATTTATTTTCAGTGTGGTTATTGTGGATCCTGTGATTCTCTTGAAAAAGCTTTGCATATTTCTGTTTTATTGCATGGCTGATGAAAATGATATTATTGTGTCTTGATGCATAATACTAAAGCAAAGTGACAGTTGCTCATCTTATTGTTCCCGAATATTTTCCTGAGCTTAAGAAAAGAAATTTATGTTATGGCTCTTCCACTCAGAAAGCAGATAATCCATTTAAGCACAGTCTATATATTATACAATGCCATGATAATTTTTATAAGAAAGGGAAGCTTGATGTTTCTGGTAACTAGGTAGCCTCAGATTATAAAATAATTCTTTTTATCTTCCATATACCCTTTCTTACACCTAAAGAACAATTTGGATTTTGGCTTTAAAAATGTAACATGGAAGTTTTTTTTTATATGGGGGGGAAAGTAAATTGTATTCAGTGGAGCAAAAATTCAAAGCCAGCTGTCCAAGGGAGGTATCTGAAGAAGGAAAAACATTAGATAATTGGAAATATTAAAAACAAGGTTTGTGGGTGTGTAAAGCTGAGCTATAGTGAGAAGAAAAAAACAGGAGAATCAATGATGAAATCATCACCTACTATATTTTGCAAAACAAACTGCTGTTAAATAAACAAGAAGCTTAGATCCAAGTTTCCCAAACATAGGCCAGTGCATATTTACTATCTCTGATACATGTCTTAAAATAACATGTAAAGTCTAGATTCTGTTCAGTGCATCTATTTTGCTAGATTTGAGGGCAGGGAGATGGGCAGACTAAACCCTTAGAATCATCACACTGAATATTATGATTTGGGGAGGGGAATTTAGGACCACATAAAAGTAACTGGGCTACAGGGTGACCTTCCCTGATAGGGTATATTTTAATGACATTTATGAAGCATCATATTCCAAGTTCCCTTTTTAATAATTATCCCTCATTTCTTTATTCCTTTCAATATGTTTCAAAATTTATAGATTGAGGTATAAATCACATGTATCCTGAATAGTAGGACTGCTGAATGGGATGGCTTACTTACATGATTGCTACAACTTATAGCATTATAGTAATCACCAAATTACCTGTCTGATAACCTGGAATAATGAGTTTCTATAATGGCTCATTGGCCATTAACACATAGAACCAGGTTCCAGAGCTCAAACCTGCTTCACTTTAAATTCTGGTTCAGAACCCACAGAAAGAAGAGGTACAATTGCCCTACAACACAAAAGGGACAGTTTAGCTAATTAACTTATCTTTATTCTAGATCACGGCTTTTTAAACTATTCTCCGTGAACCACTGATGGTCCTTGCACGATAATCATCTGCTTAGACATTCAGAAGAAAAACTGTAGAATATTTTTGGAGTATTTGTGGTAAAGCTGTACTTGATTTGTGTTTTTCTAATGATAGACAGGTAATGTGCAGAGGTAATGTGGTGCTGAATGTTATTAACTGTACTCCAGACCTCCCAGCCTGGGTACCTTCTAGATGGATGAATTTCATCTTGCAAAATGTTTAGTCTTGGCCATACAAGCTGGAAAGTATTGAGGGCCAGAGTAGGGAAAGTTAGGAAACGTTGGCTTAGCTGTTTGGAAAGGGAAATCACATTCTGCTAAACTAAGGGTGTCAAACTGTTTGAGTTTGTGTTCATCATTAGGCAAAGTGAAGCAGCTGATTAAGGGTGTCACAAAAGGGCAACGATTTGTTTAGTAGTTTGATTATTGTTGTAATTATACTCTGAGAGCAGATGGTAGGGGTGGGGGAGAGAAGATATTTCTCACTTCCTACTAGTATGCTAGCAGGGAAAAAATGGGATCATGCAGCAGAAATTAGGCTTAGCTGTGCCATTTGGAGTGTTAGTGGTGTTGGAAGTCAGCACCCACCCACCCACCCACCCTCCCCAGAGGAGGAAATATTTTGGGGAATATTAAAAAAGGCAGAATATTATATTTCCCCAAAGGATCTTACAGGCAGAAAAGCAGCCCCAGTTTTTCTCAATAGCCCCAAACAGAAATTAAGGAGGCCAGCTCTGTAAAAAAAATATATGCAGATTTGATAATCCCATTCAGAAAGACTGAGCAAATACTACCAGGCAGAAGCCCATTCAAGACAAAATATTTTGAAATCCCTTGCAGCAAAACTGATAGCTAACAATAGCAGAGTGATAGAATTAGAACCAGCAACCCCTCACCCAAAAATCCAACATAGGACATAGCCATCAGCTACAGCCCCAGGGGAGCAGAACATGACCTTTAGGACATAATAGGATTAACCCACCACCATTAGAATACCAAAAAGGGCATACTCAGGCTCAGGGCAAAGTTCATGCCACAGGAACAGGAACAACTCCAAATACAAAAGCCAAAGAAGGTATAAAAATCCACCACTCCCAGCTCCATTTTGTCAGCCACCCCAGAAACACATGCTGTGTCACTGAAGTTTCTGGCAACTCAATAAATGACCTTCTTTCCTAAAGTAGCCTCCATTTTTTTTATTCTCGGCTTGGACTGGACTCTGATGAAGATTTTTGCTTCAACAGTGGTGATTTTCTCAAATACACAGTCTGTGGGCTAGTAAGATGAAGCAGAAAACTTGCAAACATAAAGTCTCCATCTGGCTGCACCTACTTTCCTGTTTGTCCCTCCCCCCTTCCTTTTTTTTGGGGGGGGGAGGGGTCCTGGAACATGACAATTGCTAAATATCTTATATTATATAGGTCTGCTGCAGATTGAAGTACCAAAAATACTGAATCCCAAAGCTACATGGAGCAAATTTAGAGTAAAGGACCATATGAAAGGAGGTCCCATCTCTTGCAAACTGAAGAAACAAACAAGCCATAATCTCCTTTTCTATGCCAAGAAGAATTTTATTTCTTCTAGCAGTGATATAAAAAATCATATCTGTACATAGAAATTAGCAAATGTATATCCTATGCAAATTAGTTCTCCCTGTTACAGTGATGCCAATGCTATTTTTTCCTTTCTTTTTTGGCAATATGTATGTGACAGCCATAATTATTTCCAGGACAATTTGATTTTAATGTATTTTAATAATGAAATGTATCTGTCTGTTTTAAACCTGTTGTCTCCTAAATCTCTAGGAGTTTTTCTAACGATATTCTTTGTTTGTTTCATGCTTGTCAGATGGGCATTAATTCATAAGAGCAAAAATATGTTACTGTTCTGTTGTTAAGAAGCTGCATGTGATTGTTTTAAAAGGGCTTGTGTCATGTGCCCCAGCTAATCATACAGCAGCTTACTAGGAAACATTTAAAAATAAAAAAAAAGTCTTCTGTACTTTTGAAAGCAAACTAATTTCTGATTGGCTCAAGTTCTGCTTTAACTTTAATCAGTAATTAAGGGTCAGCCATCCAGTAAACTCATTAGTTTACACCAATTACATTGGGTATAGTAACTAATGATTCTTAAGATCATGCCATTTATTTCTAAGCTTTCAAAGTATAATTATGGCGTAAATCAGATAGAGCGTTAATCTTTTCCATACGTTTTGGTTGGTAATTGAGAAATAAAATGGTTTCCAAATGTCTTTCTTTCTCTTTCTTTCTTTTTCTTTCTTTCTTTCTCTTTCTTTCTTTCCTCCCTCCCTCCCTCCCTCTCTCTCTCTCTCTCTCTCTCTCTCCTGAGACTCTTTAAAGCATATGAAGACAGTGATGTCAACAGCCCTATATGCTGGTCAAATGGAGACAGAACTAATTAATTTAGATGCAAAAGAAAATCTTGTCCCTTTTAAGTTGTTTGGAAATTAAATATAGACCTCATATTGCACCTCAGTCTTGAAGTGAAGAAAAATGACAGAATGCTCAGTATTTGAAAAGGTAGGTGCATTTAAAATCCTGTATGTGTGGCACTGCTGTTGCTCCTGCTTTTAAGATGATTTAGTCACTGGAGCATTTTCCTTTGAAGTTTAATATGTAGTTTCATGTCTGCACAACATTTTCAGTGCATTAAACAAATTAGTCTCTGGTTACAAAAGTTTTTCGACATTTGCAAGTTGCCATTTAACTAAACCCATTATATGGCAGGGAAGCTGATCATTTAAAAGAATGAACTTTTGGAATGATTAATAAATAATACAGATTTACTCAGCCCCAGTGTTTACTTGAAAGCAATCTACTTTAGAAAGACATTAATATCCCTCAAATTATTGTTGGAAATAATGGCTTTTATTCCTCTTAGAACACCCATTTCCCCCCCTCATTTCCCTGCTGCATAGACAGCTTTTCACTCAGAGAAACTTCCTATTATTTGTCTCCAGCCCAGCCCTCCAATGAAATGAAGAATAGGAATTATGCACTTTTCACTAAGGAATAATTAATATGTCTCAAGTATTAGAACAGAGAATTGCAGTGTGAGGTTGGATGGTAGCCTCTGAGGAGAAGCATTGTTTGTTCTCTTCGGTCTTTAATGAGCTTTAGTAAATGGCCAGGAAAAATTACCTTCTTTCTGTAATATGAGAAGAGTGGAGAATGAAGGAAGCTACAGAATCCCTAAGAGAAAAGAACAGCTAGTAGGGAGGTTTTCTCCTCACCAGATATGCAATTAAAAGATACAGATTAGTTAATGTGTCCAGATCAACAAATGAGGCAAAAAAACCTTCCCCCTTCTCTACATCTCACCCGTGCTGTCTTCAACAAGCTGACAAGGTCTGGCTTATGTTGGGGAACAGTTACATTGGCCTGAGTATCTGGGAATTGTCTTCCCAGCTAGCTTTTTATTTTTTTAAATTTATATTTTAGTTTTTATTTCTACCTTCAGGATGATAAACTCCGTATTTCTCAAACAGAAGAGGGTTTTGTTCTTAGTTTCAGATTTTTTTCTCCTCAGCAAAGGGATATGTGCGAGAATGTGACACTGCCCGTTATCTATGTCAGAGGATACAGTGCTCTACTTATTACTGGGAAGTAAACTTCACTGAACTTCAGGGAACGTATTCTTGAATAAAAATACACTTATGATACTCTTGAAATACCATTTTGGGATTCCCCCCCCCCCGGTCTTTAGGAAGAGTTTTTAGAGGCTTAGAAAATGAGGAGAGGATGAAAAAATGTAGGATATGGTGGATAGAGCATCAGACTAGCTTTAGTTTGTTATAAAGCTAATAGAGTGACCTTTGTCTATAGTATTCATACTTTTTCAACTCTAGCATATTTGGGCTAGAAAACAGCATTAGGCAGTTCCAAATATACAGAAAATTCTTATTGTTTGCTGTCATCAGGATTTTTGCAGCCCAGATATTAGTCCTAAATTTTCTAGGGTTATTATAATACATAAGGAATCATTATCTGTCTGTCTATTTTATATAGACTGTCTAATTTACATGTGCTATATACATGTGCCTTGTTTTCCTTGTTACCTTCTGGGAGGAGGCTTCGTGGTATCCGAAGCAGAACATCCAGATTCAGCCATAGTTTCATTCCATACAGCATTAACCTTGCGAACTCTCAAACTTCCTCCTTGCGTTATATATTCAAGATGGACAGTATTTAATATTTATTTGCTATGTATATGTAGGGATGTGGGTCTCTATATATGTTGTACATAGTATGTTTTAGGTGTGTGTCATGTATGTGTTTCACTTTGAGAGCGGGCAACTAAATTTCATTTTTGATGTGTGCCATTGTGCCCACAATATAAAAATGACAATAAAGGTTATCTTATCTTATCTATATATGCACTCATATTGCCCTGAAATTTTGCCACTGAAATACCCTAGCAAAATGGCTAAATATTAGGAGTATGATTTGAGACTATTCTAGATTCAGGAATACAGTAGTTGCTTGATGATAATAGTTGCTTTGCAGAAGTTCTTCGTTCCCATTTCTATCTTTAAACTCACTCCAAATGCCAAAGAAATTAACCCCAAAATGGGTTGCACTCATACCATACTGCCAGATTAGGAGACTGAATTGTGATCCTCGGCCTTTTAAAATGTTGCCCAATCTCAAATGAATGCTCCAACACTGGAAGTTTTTAAGAAGAGACTGGACAGCCATTTGTCCGAAATGGTATAGGGTTTCCTGCCTGAGCAGGGGGTTGGACTCCAAGGTCCCTTCCAACTTTATTATTATTATTATTATTATTATTATTATTATTATTATTATTATTATTATTGTTGTTGTTGTTGTTGTTGTTGTTGTTGTTGTTGTTGTTGTTGTTGTTGTTGTTGTTGTTGTTGTTGTTGTTGTTGTTGTTGTTGTTGTTGTTGTTATACCATCTTGCCCTCTTTGGACAAAGAATTGCATATAAAAATAAAAAAAGCCTGTTTTAAGCCTTAGATCACCTCTCCTTTGGATCTTGGGAGTTTCTGATTCTGCTTTGCAAGGTTGCTTTGGCACCAGCATAACTACACTGTAGAACATATTGCTTAGAATTAAAAAAAACATGCAGGCTGTGGGCGTCATGACAAGCATCAAAGGAGGATTCAGACAAACAGGCTCAAAGAAGACAAAGAGGATGATCAGAGGACCAGAAACTAAGTCCTATAAAGACAACATTGAGGGATTGGGGACCTTTACACCCGAAAAATGATCGTGCTGTTCAAATACCAGGCAGCCAAGGCCTGGTCTTTAGAAATAGTCCTCGACTTATGACTACAGTCGGGACTGGTTGTTAAATGAAATTGTGCCCAATTTTACAACCTTGGCTGCGACAGTTGTTAAGCGAATCACCATAGTTGTTAAATGAACCATGCGGTTGTTAAGTGGATCCGATTTCCCTTATTGACTTTGCTTGTTGGAAGCTGGCTGGGAAGATCACAAAAAAATAACCATGTGATGCTGCAGCTGTTGTAAATGCATGCTAGTTGCCAAGTGCCCAAATTTTGATCACTCTGTGCCAGTCGTAGGTGTGAGGACTGCTTGTAAATCACTTTTTTCCAGCACTGTTGTAACTTCTAGCAGTCGCTCAATGACCAAGGACTATCTGTATCATTCCAGAGTATAGGATACAGTGTACTGGCTTGCACTTACAAAAATGTTGGTGCTGATGGAACATGAGGAAAGGTAAGAGCAGCTGAGCCATGGCATCAGTTCCCATTTGTGATCTCTCTCTCTCTCTCTCTCTCTCTCTCTCTCTCTCTCTCTCTCTCTCTCTCTCTGTGTGTGTGTGTGTATGTGTGTGTATGTGTGTGTGTGTGTGTGTCCAGGAACGGGGATGTTTTTCTTTGGAGTCCTGCACAGGGGAGGGTTTTGGAGGCAATAAGCCAATGGCTCCTTCCAACTTGATGATTTTATGATTCTGTGTAACACAACCTTATTTAGCTTCTCCATCTGCAAACTATCAAACACATTTCAGGCCGGAAAAGTCGAATAGCCCACCACTCGGATTATTTCTCCTGAATCACTTGTAAACATCTGGTGCTATCTGGTATCTGGTTAATTTACTTTATTTATTTATTATTATTTTTTTAGAAAAAAATGATGTCACCTTTTTATGATGCATTCTCTGTTGCTTTGTTTCATTGTTGTGAGTCACAAAGCATCAATGATGGGGATGGCATATAAACGCTGTGAAATAAATGAAAAACACTCATGGGCTACCATTATTTGAAATTGCCATGCTATTCACTTTACAGTTTTATAAGTGGCCAAAGTAGCCTGAGAAGTGAAGAAATGCTAGGCCTGGAATTTGAAGGAGGCTATGTCTGTAGATGTGTGTGGAAAGCTTAAAGAATATACTTCCACATGTTGCACATAAAATCCAGAAGCCTCACTTAAGAATGCTAAGAGTCCTTTTAAGTTCTCCCAGACTCTTCCAAGTATTTGCCTTCCCAATAAAGTATAAAGCCCACGAGATGTTCCATTCAGAAAATACTTCCAAAATAAGTAAACAAAATAATATAGGGAAATAATAATAAGTCCAACATCAGGTAAACATCATAAAAAAACCCAGCTATAGAATTGCCAACACCACTTATAGAACTTGCAGCTGTGATTTCACATAGTTGTGTATATACTAATAATTTTGTGTGGCCATACCAGGGGATAATAGAAGAGAAAACAAAGATTTGGAGAGAAGATCACCAAGTTTCAATTAGGACCATGGTGGTCCTAATTGTTATCGGCACACTGGGTGCCATACCCCCCCAAAAAATCTTGGATGGCACTTAGAAAATCTGCACAATGACAAAATTTCCTTCTGTCAGTTGCAAAAGCCACGCTGCTTGGATCTTCCCTGTTTACAAGATGAATATTGAGATCAAAGGTATTTCTTAAAAAATGGGGTGAACTATTTTATATTACTAACACTTTTTTATTTTATTTTATTTTATTTTATTTTATTTTATTTTATTTTATTTTATTTTATTTTATTTTATTTATTTTATTTTATTTTATTTTATTATTTATTTTATTTTATTTTATTATTTTTTATTATTATTATTATTTTATTTTATTTTATTTTATTTTATTTTATTTATTTTATTTTTTTTATTTTTTTTATTTTTTTTATTTTATTTTATTATTATTTTATTTTTTTATTTTATTTTATTTTATTTTATTATTTTAATTTATTTTATTTTATTTAACGTATTTTTCTCTGGCATCCTGGCCACAGCCAATAATGTTCAGTCTTTAGCTTCTACAGTCAGAATCTTATGTCTCTTTCCCATTATCTGTTAAAGAGTTACAAGAATTTGTGTCCTAACCCCAACACTGTTTCTCCCTTTTCAAAGCAGAGAAACGAAATAGCAAGTGGTTTCATTTTTGAAGAAAGTCAGGAGGAGAGCATTTTAAAGAATCGTGGGAATAATAGGAGTACCAGGCTATTTTAAAGGAGCCACTGGGTCCTAGGAGTAAAACGAGGTCAGTTTCCTGGGGCATGAAATTAAACTGCAGCTAAATCATTGCATGTCCTCACAGAAATTCTCAAGGTGCTACTTCAATGCTTCGGTACTTAATTCCAAGAATTGGAAATTGCGATAATACAGTTTAAGACTTCAACAAGTGTTGACAAAGTCTTGGTTTTTTTTGTCTGCCCTTTGTGCTGTGCTGTGCTCTGCAAGTCACCACTGTAATAGTCTTCTCCCTTCCTGGGAGGAAATTGCCAAAACTAAGGTCTGATGGAAAAGCTGGGCCAGATTTGAACCTATAACAAGGCATGAAGTTGATTAGGACTTGGGGTAATTGTGATCTTGACCTAACTGACTTTATAGGTCTGGGATAAAATGGAGCTTCTTGAAAACTCTGAAAAGAGTGCAGAGAAGAGCAACAAAGATGATTAGGGGGCTGGAGGCTAAAAACATATGAAGAACAGTTGCAGGAATTGGGTATGTCTAGTCTAGTGAAAAGAAGGACTCGGGATGACATGATAACAGTATTCTAACATTTGAAGGACTGCCGCCAAGAAGGGGTCAATCTATTTTCCAAAGCACCAGAAGGCAAAACAAGAAGCAAAGGATGGAAACTAATCAAGGAGAGAAGTAACCTAGAACTAAAGAGAAATTTCCTGACAGTGAGAACAATTAATCAGTGGAACGGGTCGCCTTCAGAAGTTGTGGGTGCTCCATCACTGAAGGTTTTTAAAAAGAGATTGGACAGCCCTTTGTCCAGAATGGTACGGGGTCTCCTGCTTATACAAGGGGTTGGACTAGAAGACCTCCAAGATTCCTTCCAACTCTGTTATTCTTTATTGAAAGAAAGCATTGATACAAATGTAATAAATAAAGAGAAGGTGTGCGGAGAAAAAGTCTAATAAATGGGAGAATTCTCAATTGCTGAGCAGAAACATGAAATGAAGACTAACAGAAGAAAACTATTAATTTGGGAAACTTCAATACAGTAAAAATAAAATACATGATAATATGATGCTAAGATAATTTCAACTCTGGACAAATGGCAGGTGAGAGTATTCAGGTGATTTACTTAGGAGAGAAGGACCTTCTGTTTGAAGGCAATTTCCCCTTGAAGGTTGCCTATAAGTGATTGTCCACCAGGACCCCAAGATTCCTCTCACAGTTATTCCCATTGAGGCAGGTGCCACCTATACTATACCTGTGCATTTGGTTTTTCTTGCCTAAATGTAGAACCTTACATTTTTCACCACTGAATTTCATTTTATTAGATAGCGCCCAATGTTCAAGTCTGTCAAGATCCTTCTGTATCTTAAGCCTATCTTCTGGAGTATTGACTATTCCTGCCAGCTTGGTGTCATCTGCAAATTTGACGCGTTTCCCATCTATCCCCTAATCCAAATCATTGATGAGAAATGACTAACATTTCTGGGGATAAATGCCCAGCTTATAAACATAGTAGACTACATAATAAAGAGTTCAGATAGAGCAAACACAATCGTTGAAAAGTGTCATCTCTTCAAGGTACTCCAGACAAGAAACCAAAAACATGAGTACTAACCTTACCTTTATTGTAAGGTTACGGTAAAATAATTTTACAAATCTAAAAGCCCTCACACACACACACACACACACACCACCTTTACTTTCCACAGAACTATGGAGGGTGCCTTCTGAGCTGCTTTTCATATTCCTATTCCTTTTGTGGGCTTTTTTACCTGACATAGTCTAGATTGTCACTCTTCCTCCTTCTGTATCCCAAGGTTTTTCTCGCATACCATTACAAAGAATGACTCCAAAAATGATTTTAGTTTGTTCCAGGAAGGAGAGTACTACAGATAGTCATCAACTTGCAGCTATTCATTTAATGACATTTTGAGGTTACAATGGCACTGAAAAAAAACAACTTATGACCATTTTTCACATTTATGACCATTGCAGTATTCCTCATGGTCACTTGCTCAGAAATTAGACACTTGGCAACCAGTTTGTATGTATGATGGTTGCAGTGTTCCGGGGTCATGTAATCACCTTTTGCAATCTTCTGAGAAGCAAAGTCCATATGGGAAGCCAGATTCACTTAACCATGTTACTAATGTAACAACTGCAGTGACTCACTTAACAACTGTGGCAAGAAAGGTTGTAAAATCGGGCAAAACTCAACAACTATCTTGCTTAACAACAGAAATTTTGGATTCAATTGTGGTTGTAAGTCAAGGAGTACCTGTAATTGTAATGAACACCAGAAACTGTACCATGGAATATGTTATTTAGAAATGCTGTCATGTTATGAAGGCGATATGAAATAGCCTTGAATGTTTTTCTGGATATTTACCTAAATATGCAAGAGTTTAAGGGATTAAGATCATGTGGAAAGGCAGGGTGATAACCAGGATTGTGTAAACAGCCTTTTCCAACTAGGTTTTCCCCAGATGAACACAGTTCTTGTCCTGGCTGGAGATTATAGGAATTGAAATCCAATATCCAGTTGTGGGAGACTAGCGTAAAGGATTATTTTGAATGACTATCACCCATAAGACCAAAAGAAAAAAAAATGGAATAACTATCTATAGACCTGATAAATGGCAATTCTTTTCTTTCAAAATCGATGGTGCTGTAGTCGCCTGGAACAACTGAGCATGAACTCACAATCAAACCATTCCAGAGAGAAAAATCCATTCAGAACTCATGGTGTTCAATCTGACCGTATCACCTCAGAAAAAGAAAACTATGTTACTCCTTTTTTTAAAAGGAACCACAACATGGTAGATTACGGTAATCATGGGAGTTCAGAAAAAGAAAGACGTTTCTATAAAGGTTAATAGGATATGACTTTATGACTGATAGAAAAAACTAAGAGCCCTCCTTTCCCACCTTGAACATACTTCTGGTGGAGCATTATGATTTATGTAGCATTTAACCCCCACAATGAGGAGCAGAGAATTGATTTAAGAGGGACCCACCAATGCGCTATGCTGGCATTCGGCACATTTATGTCCTTTTTATCAAAGACTTCCTTTAAAAAGTTAATTCAATAGCATTGCCTGATTTTAATCTCCGGAAATGAAGATATTTATCATGAAGAGCTCTATGACTATTTGAAACTTTTCATCCTGCATCTGTACTCTTCTCAGTGACCCCATTGCTGCCTAGCACTGCTGTGAACACTTGAATATTAAATGTATATTAATATGTAAGAATTAACGTAACTTATGATATAATTATTACAAGAGGAAAATGCTGTACAAGAGCCAGGAACTCCAACCATTATTTTTATAAATATCAGTATTATAACAATGACAATTACTCTTATCAGCGTGCTTTATGGTAATTCCAACCATTTACCACATCAAAGATACATTAAGAGAAAGGGGAGGTGCATCTCACATAGATACAGGAGAAATGCAGGCAGAAGTTCCAGAAAAATATCTCAAAGATCAAGTTATGAGTTCTCTCAAAGTTCCTAACAAAATGAAAACATGCAAGAAGGAGAAGAACTGAAGACTGTATCATGATCTTGCCATCCAGTCCCTTGTAAGGTTTTGTTGTGGACCTTTGAGGCTCTGAACAGCTTGGGAATGAGCCGGGCGACTATTTCCTTCCATTGTAGGCCTCGCTGATACTATCTGACTCAGCCATGTTCCTCACATCTGGGGCAAAGTCTGAATATGAACTAACTCTTGATCCAAGTCACAGAAAACCACTTCTTTATTCTGCGCTATTCCCATTTTCCAAGATCCAATCTGGGTCAGTCACTGGGACCGGAGGTTTAGTCTTCCAAGCTTTCGGATTTGTGCTGGATGCCATCCTCAGGGAATTTCTCTCTACCGGAATATGTGCTTTGGCTATTTGATGCATTGTATTTATGTGGTGCCTTCCTATTGGTTGATTGGTGTGTTGATGGCCGGCAATTGGCTGTTGCTTCCTTATGCTGCCAAGGCCTCAGCTTCTCAGTACTTAATAAACTGGGGGTACATCTTTTTATCCTCATTTTACTAGCACGTGACACTCAAATATCTAAACTCATTCTGGAAACTCTCATGTTCTCTGTGTTGCCTTGTCAAAAGCTCTCCCAACTTTCAGAAAGAGATTTTGCACATCATGGGCTATGCTGACTGGTCTTTTTTAACTGAAGATGCAAAGAACCTAAGCTGGGGATCTTTTGCATGCAAAGCTTTGATCCCATTTTCATTCAAAATCATTTGGAGCCTGGATTAGGAAAACGGGTGATATCCCAAGAAGATGCATGTCATTTAATCCTTTTGATTCGAGGAAGTCAACAAAGTCCTACCATTTAAATGTCAGAGCTGGCTACAAGGTAGATAAGAAGATACAAAGGGATCACTCAGCAAACATATAGAGCCATTTCCCTGGAGGCCACAGGTTAATATCCAGCCAGGTAAGTTGTAATTAAACACAGCCATTTTGTAGAAATGTATGGGAAACACATTGTTCACCTCTATGACTTTGCTTTTCCATGGCTGTCAGCACAGCTCACAAAGCTTCAGCCTGACCTGGACAATGACCTTTGTCTGTCAACCTTAGAAATGGCTTCTCCAAATTAGGGCTGATTAACATGCTGGAGGAAGTTGGTTCTGTAAAGAGACTATTGAATCTCATTGGATTAGGACACAGACTTTCCATCTGGCATGTTAGTCACCCATTAAAGGACTACTGATCTTTTTATTTTATTTTTTTAAGCAAAAGGGATCTGAAGGGACCATCAGGAGTAGTAGTTTTTTTTTTGTTCTGATGATTTTTCAGGTTGTCTAGTTTACCTAATTGCTAAATGCTAAAAAGAGTTTTAAAGAGCAAAACTCAGCATGTCTACCACACGACGCTGGGAATACATACAAATTGAAACAGAAGGAGGAGTTGAAAAGGGTTCTATCAAAAGTTAAAAGCTAACGATTATTACAAGCTGATTCTTGATAATTTGATCAAACAACTGCCAACTGAAAGCAGATCAAGGCAAGTATATCAAGGCATAAAGACTGATCATAAATGTTCCAAATCCAACACAGAGCTAGCAGCGAATACTAAGGTTATTGAAATCAATGTTTTTGGGGGGATTGCTGCCAGCCCCCTTCTCCCAATTTTTTTTAAAAATGAGAAGTTGTATAGACCCAATTCTTATGGTTCTGGGAAAGCCTTCCATGCCCCATTAGATATATTGGTTACTTCCTTTCATTTGGAGAATTAGTCCACTTCCATTGATCTAATCTTAGAAACCAATCTACTATTCTCATGGAATCTTCCATTTTCCCTCCAATGTTGGACCTTTAACATTAGAAGAAGAGAAAGAAAGAAAGAAAGAAAGAAAGAAAGAAAGAAAGAAAGAAAGAAAGAAAGAAAGAAAGAAAGAAAGAAAGAAAGAAAGAAAGAAAGAAAGAAAGAAAAAGGAAGGAAGGAAGGAAGGAAGGAAGGAAGGAAGGAAGGAAGGAAGGAAGGAAGGAAGGAAGGAAGGAAGGAAGGAAGGAAGGAAGGAAGGAAGGAAGGAAAAGAATCCCAACCAGGCTTTAAATATGTTAAAGAACTCTGACCCCTTATTTATTTTACATTTTGATTCTGAATTGCAAATTCAGGTTTTGTATCACTATGAATATATTACTAGCAGGCACAAGTAGGATAGGGACAGTCATGGTGGAATTTGAAGCATTTGAAGTCTGCATGTGAGCTTCTCTGAAAGCAGGAATCTAATTTGAGTAATGCTGAGTAATGCTTTTTCCGAGGCAACTGGACTTTCTTGTTTTTCTTTGAAGACGTTTTGCTTCTCATCCAAGAAGCTTCTTCAGCTCGGACTGGATGGTGGGGAATGGAAGCCAGAGCTGAAGAAGCTTCTTGAATGACAAGCGAAACATCTTCAAAGAAAAACAAGAAAGTCCAGTTGCCTCTGGAAAAAGCACCTTTAGGACAACCATGACCTGGATGAATGAGAATCTCCATAGATCTGAATAATGATTAATGAAGCGGGTTTTCTAAGTGTTACAAAAAATATATTTAGTTACAGAACACACACACATACACACACAAGATAGGCAAGATAGGCAATCAAGATATCAAGATAGGCAAAGTTCAGCTTCTAGGAGGAGAGCCCAAAAGCATATGTGCTATTTGTGTCTCGGAAGAAAGGCAGAACGAAGTAACCTTAGAGCAACAATTTCATAGGCAAAAGAAGGACACAGAGTAAATCCTTAACTTTCTATCCACACCATAATGCCCCTTGGTGTTCAGTTGGTCATATGATGCTGAAAAGCCAGTATGATTAGAGTTACACCTTTAATACCTAAATTGGAAGATTGTAATGTACATTCTCCACATGGAGAAAGTCTCAGCATCAACATCTGGTATGACTAGTTTAAGAAGGTTAGCTCTGGTGTGTGGTTCATATAAAACTGTCAGGCACAAAGAATCAGGACTCTTCATAAGGTTGCAGCAAAGAAGATTAGTTCAAGCCTATACAACTAAACTTCAACACTAAGTTGGTGCTAGATAAGGGTCAACAGAATTCACCTGGATTTGGAGCACTTGTGGGAATGCAACAACCTTAAACTGATGATGTGCTTAACTCCATGCCCCAGCTCTGCCTGTTCTTGTCCTACATCAACCCTTACATAATCTCTTTTTTTTTTCTTAAGGGCTTGAAATTAAACAACAAGTAAAGAAATATATTACAACCAACCAACAGTTAAAAGCACAAAAGTCCACAAAGCATGTTAAGGGCTAACCAAATGCTTATGCTATAAAACATTTGCTTGCCTCTAATATGCCACGAGATTCTTAGTGGTCTTTGTGGCTAGTACTCTAAAAGTAATTAAACTATTAAAACTCAGAAAATGTCAGGCCCAATTAAACGAAAACAACTTCTGAGTGACTTCTGAGTTGGCCTACAAAGAGCATCTTGCCAGACTAAAGCAATTATCTGCAATAACTATAGATGTACTTTGTGAATTGCTAGGGAGGGTCCAACCTTGCTCTCTTCCTGTCACCAGACATTTCATGTTCCGCTGTTTCTTTGCCCTCTGGGAAAGAGCCCCTCCCTTCTGGGACTCCAGACTACAGTCCACCATAGAAAACTTAAAATGTTCAGAAGGTAGTTAGACTATTAATGCATTTGGATGGTTGTTATTACAAGAAAGCAAATGCCCAATTCTACCCAACAGCAGGATTCATGCCAGATAGCTTTTCTTCCTTTTCTTGGAGAAGAAATTCTATGGCTAGGGCTCTATTATCAAAAAGCTTTGTCTCTTATAACAAAAGTCACCTGCAGTGCAGGTGGTTTTCAAAGAAGGGCACTGGGCAGTAATAGGGTTCAGACAGATGCCATGTTGTAAGGAGGTCTTTGTAAGGATCCTGAAGTGCTGCTGCTTCTAACCAAAGTCAACAATGCTGGCTAAGATAGATAACTATCTGACTTAGCTGAATGCCTGTAAGGGAACTAGTATAGCAGCCCTGCACCTCAGCTCCAAAGTTGCTACTATCTAAAACAAGCAATAGGGTCTATATACTTTGGTAATGGGTTTTCGTGCTATCTGAGCTGAATTCCACAAACACTGTATCGCCTGGTTCAATGACTGCAAAACCAAGAAGGAGATAAACATTTACGTCTTTTCAATAAAATGATTTAAAAAAAAAAAAATCAGATATACAAGTTTCAAAATCAAAGCTCATCTCACTTTCGTATCTTCTAGGTAACAGAAGACAATTGCACTGGATGCAAAGCTGATCAATAAATAAACACGTGCAAAGCAAAGCGCGGGGTGGGGGGGTGGGGGGGGTGAGGGGGAATTGTAGCAAATCTCGCTCCCTGATTGATTGGTTCCAATCTTTCACCTTTCTTTCAGTGCTGTCACTTGTTTGCTTCAAGTTAAGGCACATGGACTGCCTCATGGGATTTGTAGTCTCAGCACTAGATAATGTTATTCCCCCACAGATATGTGCCATTCGTGTGAATAAAATAAGTTTGGCATGCAAAGGTTTAAAATGTTAGAATAGGAACCAGTTACCCAATTCAGTTATGTATAATATTAATTATATTGCCTTCACACTGTACTGAAATCACAAGATGTTGCTAATAAAACAGCAATAAAGATCCAATAAATCTTCTGCAACTCCAATGCATTAACAAATCCAGGCAACCGTAGCTGCAGACAATCTGCTGTTGGATTCACACAACGGTTTCCGGGAGTGTAGATATATACTCAGATAAGCCTAGCTCTATGGGGTTTGGGAGGCTGGGGGTTAGACAGCTTGCGAGAGCTGCCCACAATTTATTGTTTTGCAGACATTTTCTTGACTTCCCAGCAGGGGCAACAATGCCAGCAATACCAATCAAGCTCCTGGATTAGTGCATCCAAATTTAGTAGCATTGCCATCTTGATCTCTCTCATCGATACAGCAGAAGTAGGGATGGCACCATTGCCATGAAGGAATTTAGAAGTTTCCGGGGTTTATTGTCCACATTTGTCTTTGGCAATCAAATTGTTGATGGATGACAGCAGCTGTTGCCATTAATTAATTAATGCAGTAGTGGTATGAAGTCATGGTGATATTTCTGTGGCTTGGCATTTTTTGAATATTTTAAATGGTGTCGTGTCCGCTACCAGTATGGCCCTGCTTTGGTTTTTAGGAATGTAAAAGTTGCCTTAAAGTAGGTCCAGCTGTTGCTCCATTAAATTGAAGATTGTCTTTCCTAAAATGAACAAATAACCCATTCTTTAACTTGAATCACCAGTGACTGAGTGCAGAACTTCCTCCAAATAGTGACCTTTTGATTGCTTATTATTAAACAGATATCTTGCCTCCTGCTTCTATAACTCATAAGTGTTACATTCTGACCCACACCCTTCCTCCTGCAGCTGGGTTCTTATCTATCTATCTATCTATCTATCTATCTATCTATCTATCTATCTATCTATCTATCTATCTATCTATCTATCTATCTATTCATCTAGAATCAAGATTACGTGAAGTATTAATACCACTTTACAATGCTTTGGTAAGTCCACACTTAGAATACTGCATCCAGTTTTGGTCACCACGATGTAAAAAAGATGTTGAGACTCTAGAAAGAGTACAGAGAAGAGCAACAAAGATGATTAGGGGACTGGAGGCTAAAGCATATAAGGAATGGTTGCTGGAATTGGGTATGTCTAGTTTAATGAAGAGAAGGACGAGGGGGGACATGATAGCAGTGTTCCAATATCTCTGGGGCTGCCACAAAGAAGAGGGAGTTAAGCTATTCTCCAAAGTGCCTGAAGGCAGGACAAGAAGCAACGGATGGAAACTAATCAAGGAGAGAAGCAACCTAGAACTAAGGAGAAACTTCCTGACAGTTAGAACAATTAACCAGTGGAACAACCTGCCTCCAGAAGCTGTGAATGCTCCAACACTGGAAGTTTTTAAGAAGAGACTGGACAGCCATTTGTCTGAAATGGTATAGGGTTTCCTGCCTGAGCAGGGGGTTGGACTAGATGATCTCCAAGGTCCCTTCCAACTTTTATTATTATTATTTATTATTATTATTATTATTATTATTATTATTATTATTATTATTATTATTATTATTATTATTATTATTATTATTATTATTATTATTATTATTATTATTATTATTATTATTATTATCATCATCATCATCATCATCATCATCATCATCATCATCTTCTTCTTCATCATCTTCATCATCTTCATCATCTTCATCTATCTCTATCTCTCACTAGCTAGCTTGCTCAAAGTGACACACATCATACTCCTTCTCATATTTATCCTCACAACAGCCAATCCTACGAGATAGATTGAACTGAGAGACACCGTCTAGCCTAAGGTCATCCACTGAGTGTCCATGGCAGACGGTGGAGTAGAACTTTAGGAATCCCTATTCACTAAACCGACACCTTAGCCATCACACCATGCTGGCTGTTAGGGCACAAAATGGCCTAAACGGGTATGTCATACGAACAGCATTTTCCCTATGCTTCTGAGAAATAAATCTGGAATCTTGTATTACAAAGCCTATGTTCTGTGACTGAACTTTAGCTCTGGCATGTATGCTGTAGAGGCTGCCTTGCCCAAACTTGTGTTCTCCAAATAGGTTTCAATTAATGTATGTAAAACCCACCATCACACATGAAGGCTAGCCATTGCAGGTGCTATAGTCCTATATATTTGGAGGACATTAATGGGGAAGACACTTTTAAGAGAGAGCGAGACTGAGCCATCCATACTAAACCATGCAAACTCACCCTTAAGAAATTATGCAGTGATTGTGGGTTTAAGAGATGGTTCAGTCAGTGGGTGCATTATGGTCCATTTAATATCAATTGAATCAAGTAAGCAAATTTGAGTGTAACTATAGGAAAGATCGTTATGAGACCGACAGCATTCCTGGGTCCTTAAGCTTTGCCATGCTGGCCAGTTCAATTCACATGTGTAAAACAGAATATGAGAAACTGACTCGTGCTTAATCAGATTGCTTTTCCCCATAGCTCAGAACTATCTGCATCAATCCTATGCTAAACCCTAATCCTGTCTGGAGTGGCCAAGAACTGAAATGGGGACTCTTTCTATCGTGAAACTGTGGTTTCTCAGTTCAGGTATCATTCCACTTCTCTTCCAAAAGCTACGTTAAGAACACCGACACAGACATCCCCTAAACTCCGCTGAGGATGTTACTTAGCCTGGTAACGAAGTGTTCGGAAACCAACCCAGAAGCTCAGAGAACGAACCTTCGCCTTCAGCAGTTGCCTAATTTGGGTTATGTTTGTCAAGCCTCATGGGCCAATGAAAATTTATAAGGATACGATCAGAGATTCGACCAGCATAATGGATAAATGTGACAATTAACACCAGAAATTATGTGGAATCCTCCCTCGCTAAGTGACACTTCCTGACAGCTGGGGTAAGTGAACAAATGTCCAAATACTGCCAATCTCCAGTGTTCAAAAAGCCATGAATCATCTTCGCTGTCTAAAAATAACAAAAATGTTTTTGAATTTATGAGATTTTTAAAAGCATCAATTTTGCATGACTTCCAAACGTCAACAGATTGCCTTTGTCTTCTGCTGTTCTATATAGCTTGCAAAGGATGGCTGCCTTTGAGATAGGTCAGAGGAGCACCAGGAGTCTATCAATCTGTGCAGATCGTTCATCATCTCCACACATGTCCACTTCAGAAAGGAGAAACTAAGCCAGGAGTGTCCAACCTTGGCAACTTTAAGACTTGTGGACTTCAATGGCCTGAATTCCCCAGCCAAGCATGGGGAAATGGCTGGCTGGGGAATTCTGGGAATTGAAGTTCACAAGTCTTAAAGTTGCCAAGGTTGGTCACCCCTGGTATAAGTCATCAAGATGAAAGAAAAACAAAAAACAACTTATTGAAAATGTTAATACTCCAAATAAGTCAAATGTCAACGCTGCTAACATCGGATGTTCTTGCTTTGACAATATATGAAGATGCAGCCATTTTCTCTTTAACCTGTGTAGTACTTTTAGAGTTAGAATTAGGTGGTGCTGGGGGGGAGGGGGAAGAATGTGTATGGGGATTAGTTAGACATAACAATATCGCAGTAGAGTATTCTTCAAGGTTGTTTGAAATAAGAGAAGATAAGAAATGGCGGGTTATGAAACTGGAGGGAAGGTTTGCATTTCAAACTAACTGGAGAATGTGATTTATGGCTGTTAATTGGAGGAGGGAATTGTGCTTCGATACTATGTGTTTAGGGGGGGGGGAGAATTCAGATTTTGGCTTCGACCATGCACGTACCGATGCCATGTTATTTTGAATAAAGATTCTTTAAGGTAAACAATGCCTCGAAGTTCTTTGAAGAGTAACATGTCTGTCGGAACCATGACATCAAAAACATTTGGCCAAATTGCCTAAAAAGACGGATCATTTCCTTGTTCCTTGTTCAAATGTACAAAAAAAAGCTACTGTGTAAAGTCAGGTGGAGATTTGGTTTTTTTTCAGCGTGGTTTAATGGATTTCTTAACTCAGTCCCTATATTTGGATTGTCTAGTACTCTCTGATGGATTGATAAATTTCATACAATAGAGATATAACACATAGAGGTACCTGTCACAACGCATGATTGTTACAAGACAGATTAGTCCAGAGTTGAGCACTCTGCAGATGTGCGAACTCAACTTCCAGGTTTCTTAGCATTGACTTTGCTGACTAGGGAATTGTGAAGTGAATACATCTGGAAAGCACCTGGGTTGGAAAAGGTTGGAACTAAAGTTCTGTTAACAATCCTATAGATTCCAAGCCACCATGTCATTGTCCCTGAAATAAATGTTGAGAAGGTTATACACAGACTCTCTGGGGATAAAAAGGAAGGAAGGGAAAGGTTTTGTAGCATGTCAGAAAGCCAAGATAGACAGATCTCAACAAATGATTATCAAGAAATTATGGAATAGGGCCAACCTGCTTAAACTCTGCTCAGAAAGGAAGGCTGAAGGATAATCTGAATTGTTAGAATCTTAGCACTGATGCAGTGGTGGGATTCAGCCGGTTTGCACCACTTCGGCAGAACTGGTAGCTACTTTTTTTTGTTGCCCAGGCCCAGAATGGACTTCCAGAAGTGGCATCCATACAGAGAACCGGTTGTTCACATATCTGAATCCCACCACTGCCCTCATCCAAAAATCCAACACAGGACATAGTCATCAGCCACAGCCCCACCACTGCACTGATGGTTTAAGGAACTTTGGGAACCACTTGAATTCAGGTCGTCCTCAACTTAAAACCATTAGTTTAATGACCATTCAAAGTTACAACAGCATGAAAAAGGGACTTATGACCACTTCTCACGCTTATGACCATTGCAGCATTCCTATTCAAAATTCAGATGCTTGATAACTGGTTCATATTTATGACTGTTGTAGTGTCCCAAGTCCCGTGATCAGCTTCTTTGACTTTCTGAATCAATGGGAAAGCCATATTCACTTAACAACCATGTTAACTAACTTAACAACTGGAATGATTCACTTAACAACTCTGGCGAGAAAAGCTGTAAAATGGGACAAAGCCAGTGTAGGGATTCGGCCGGTTCGCACCACTTCGGCAGAACCGGTAGCTAATTTTCTTGTTGCCCAGGCCCAGAATGGACTTCCGGAAGCGGCATCCACACAGAGAACCGGTTGTTCACGTATTTGAATCCCACCACTGGGGCAAAGCCCACTGAACAACTGTCTTGCTCAACCCACAGAAATTTTGGCCTCAGTCGCGGTCGTGAGCCAAGGAACTCCTGTATTAAAATGCAAAATCAAGATAACTTTGGGGGAGATTGAACAAGGCAATCTTTTAGAGCCTCGTCCTGCAATGGTCCTTCTAGCACCCTCAAATATCAATATCGGCCTGTCTCAGGTCCTTGGGAAGGATATCACCAGAGTGACCAGACCAATAAAAATGCCAAAACCGGTCTAAACACCTGCCCTGACTGCAACCAACAATAGGTTGACCACTTTCCTCCTTCAAAATGTTATAAATGTTATCCCTGGTCACTGGATGAAAGAGAAAGGATTGTTAAAAGAAACGTTTCTTTTTCAGAATGTAGATGTCAAGTGCCTTCTTCTGAAGTACAGACGGTCTTCTTCTTCTTCTCACGCCTGCCTCTTTCTCCTGGGTCTCAAGTTCTCCCCAACCCGGCAACTGGCACTTTGGGGGCTACTTCTAATTGACCCGGTCAAGGTTGCTGCCCACAACAAAGAAAAGCATTCCGCAGGGGGAACCTGTGCGATATTTAACGAGTCCTTGTATCTTGTGATAAATTTCATAATTATTCAGCCCCTACAACTAATGCCAAAATTCATCAGTCAAAGCAAATTAGCCGAGATTCATTAGAATAAGACATCTAGTAGGCACATGTACTTTATTAGCCTCTTACACCAATAGTTTTAATTGGGTACATATTTCACTGCTTTGGAGCTACTCAAGTGAAGGGCTCCTTTTATCTCTTTTATTTACAGTAACAAGCCAGGAGACAAACACCCCCCCATAATTAAGGTTGCAGACAATTTAAAAGAAAAGAAAAAAAAAAGTTCCTCTTCTCCATTAGCACTGGCCTACTGCAATCTTGAGATTTTGAAAATTGCCATTTATTGTGTTAATTTAAAATATGTGGTTGCAATAGCAAGAGACAGTTGCACTTACTCACGCGCACCTTTCACAAGTTACATTTCCCATCTCTTCCCCCCCCCCTTTTTTTTTTTTTTGTAATTTCCTTCTATTTCACCTTCCCAGGAGTCGGGAGGGAGATGGCTCGGTTAGATATTGTAGTGATGAGAAAAGTAATTAAAATCCTGAAGATTTTTAATTATTAATATGGAATGTAAATGATGTTATAAAATGGGAAATGTGGGAGAAATTTTACACGTTTGTGTTTTTTTTTAAAACTCATGCATAATAATAAGTTGAAAACACTTTGGTTAGAATACTTTTCTAAATTAAAGGAAAAAAAAGAAACTCTTCAGAGGCCCGAGTCAAGAAATGATAAATAGCGCCACCTGCTGACCATCGTGTGCAATAGGTTGTCTTGTTAAATCGGCGCTTAAACTTCTTGGTCGTCAAAAGTTTAAACCAGGCCTGAATTCATATTACAAGTAGGTCCCTTATAATGGCATTGCAAGTTATCTGAGCTCATTATTGCACCCATAGTACAAAAGAGTAACACAAGTGCATGGAAAGACATATTTCATAGCCCGTCACCTGCTTTCAAAGGCAGAATAAATCACATCTTTCACAAATGTTTTCCCTGCTTTTCTAAAGTTTAAATTGTCTGATGTAACTGGTAAATAACACCATCCACGCCTCAGGGAGAAATCATTCACGTCTTATGTTTATAAATGTGACATTCAGAGGTCTTCTGCATGCTTTGCCAATATCTATTAAGGAGGTGTCATTCTAAGAACCCCAAAAGAAAGGGACAAAGCTGTTAAGAAATTTATGTGCCCATATTTACAGTTTTATGCTAAAATATCCAGTTGGGTTGCTGTGGAAAACTGGGGTAGTAATGGCTAAAGTCTTGCAACTTTTATGACAGGACGAACTGGCCCAAGACCCTATTGGTTTCTTTTTTTTACCTGACACTGGAAGATATGCATCAATGGGATGGGGAGGGGGAATGGAGTTCCTCCATGCAAAGTCTACCCATGGAGGCAGATCCCATCAGTAGGTATTCCTGTCCTCTGTGTTCTCTGGGCACCTTCTGCCCAGAGAAAGATGGGAATGCTTTTATTTACAGATAGTTCTCCACTTATAACCATTCGTTTAGAGCAGGGGTAGGCAACCTTGGCTCTTTTATGACTCGTGGACTTCAACTCCCAGAATTCCTGAGCCAGCATGGCTGGCTCAGGAATTCTGGGAGTTGAAGTCCACGAGTCATAAAAGAGCCAAGGTTGCCTACCCCTGGTTTTAGAGACTGTTTGAAGTTACAACAGCACCAGAAAAAGTCACTTAAAACTGGCTTAGGACCTTCGCAGCATCCCCACAGTCCCGTGAACGAAATTTGGGCGCTTGGCAACAGTACGACGGTAGCAGCATCCCAGGGTCGTGTGATCGCCATTAGCAACCTTCCCAGCCAGACTCCAACAAGCACAGTCAATGGAGAGAGAGCCACTTTCACTTAACAACCACAGCGATTCGTTTAACAAAAACGGTCGTAAAATTGGGCACCAATCATTCAACAAGCAGCCTTGCTTACCAACGGAAGTTCCGGTCCCAACCGGCAGCCGTAAGTCAAGGACTACCTAAAGGTGCTTCTTCAAGAGGCAACTGGACTGTCTTGTTTTTCTTTGAAGACGTTTCGCTTCTCATCCAAGAAGCTTCTTCAGCTCTGAGGACCACCTGAATGCGCAAGAGAAGAAGAGAGAGAGGAACTTCTGATTTCTGACCCAGATGGCCTCATAGAACTTTTTCTTGTTAATTGGAGGAGAGGAACAATCACTCTCAGTTCCCCCTGGACTCACCAAAGGGATGTTTATCCACACAGAACAACCAAAAGCACTCTGACCTTTTTTCCTTCCTGGAGAAAGTCCGAGAAAGGGAGGGTTTTGAAGAGAGGAACTTTCATAGGCTGATGGCAGATTGAATGCCCACAGGTGGTCCATGGATGAGAAGTTTGTCTTTCCTGTTTTATGGAAACTGTCTTCCCCAAATCCAGTTCAGCTCTGATATACAAGTGAAAAAGGAATGCCATCCTGTTTGGACTTGAGTTGGAGCTATTCCATTTTTGAAGTTCAGTCTCTCTAATGGGAAGCAGCAGGAAGCCACTACAAGGCTTGTCCTAATTGGCCGATGACTTCTATTCCAAACTTTTGGCAAACTTCACTGCATAGAACATCCAAAAGACAAAAGGAAAGTTGCCTCTCTTTTCCTTCCTGTATTTTTTGCCAAAAAAGAAAAAGAAATACTGCCTCTTTTTCAACTCATCTTCTATTTCAGCTGCTAATTGATTTTTATATATATATATATATATATATATATATATATATATCAGAAATTATGCAGTGATAGCATTTTCCTCTTCAGTAGCTTTGCTCCAGGTATGTGTTCTAGCACTGGCCTATTAATTTTTGTTCCTGAAAAAAGTTACAAGTATTTCTTTCTAGATTCACAAATATAAAAATATAAAGGACACTGAGGAATGTTTCTCAGCTTCTGACTAAACTTGACAAAACTTTCAGTCACTTTTGGTCAAGACAGGATAAAATAAAAGGAATGGTAACACAAAAAGAAAAGGCACAAGGCTGCATCCTGGCTATTACAGTACACTGTACTATTTCTAAAACTTCACCAATGGAATGGGCTTTGCTAGTAGAACTAATTATCTATCATCTCTCTCTCTATCCATCTATATATCATGTATCATCTATCTATCTATCTATCTATCTATCTATCTATCTATCTATCTATCTATCTATCTATCTATCTATCTATCTATCATCTATCTATCTCTATTTATCCATCTATCCATCTATCCATCTATCCATCCATCCATCTATCTATCTATCTATCTATCTATCTATCTATCTATCTATCTATCTATCTATCTATCTATCTATCTATCTATCTATCTATCTATCTATCTCTACCATCTCTATATCATCTATCAATCTCTATTTATCCATCTATCTATCTATCTATCATCTATCTATCTATTGTTCTATCATCACTCTATCCATCTATATATCATGTATTATTTGTCCATCCATCCATCCATCCATCCATCCATCCATCCATCCATCCCTATCTATCTATCTATCTATCTATCTATCTATCTATCTATCTATCTATCTATCTATCTATCTATCTAATCTATCCATCCATCCATCCATCCATCCTTATCTATCTATCTATCTATCTATCTATCTATCTATCTATCTATCTATCTATCTATCTATCTATCTATCTATCTATCTATCTATCTATCTATCTATTCAAGATGGACAGTGATTAATATTTATATGTTACTTATATGTAAGGGTGTAGGTCTATACATATGTTGTATATAGTATGTTTAAATGTGTGTTATGTATGTATACACTTTGAGAGCAAGCAACTAAATTTCATTTTTAATGTGTGCCATTGTGCCCACAGTAAAAAATGACAATAAAGGTTATCTATCTATCTATCTATCTATCTATCTATCTATCTATCTATCTATCTATCTATCTATCTATCTATCTATCTATCTATCTATCTATCTATCTATCTATCATTATCTACCATGGGTCTTTCAATTTTATACGGCTGCCTGTCTTACAGAAAGAAGTTATTCTTCTTCCTTTTGCATGCACACAGGTTCCTATGCCCTACAGCTGTATTACATGCATTGAAATGATGCAGTAAGAACTGTAAGCTCTTAATTATAATTCCCAGGGGCAATCATAGAGGGTAATGAATCTATGTTAGGCAGCTGTTACCCCAAAACCTCAAGCCAAAAGCTGGTGTGTAATCAATTTTTAAATTCTACTTTTGTAAGGAATGGTTTTGGCCTGCAGGCTGCTGTGAATGACCAAGTCTCCTTTCAGGTATCCATATGATGTCCACAAACATTAAATAATCTTTGACTCGTGGGGCATTTCTGGATTACAAAGTTTTCAATCAGCTTGAAATGCCCTTCCCCATAATCCTTTCAAGTTCTTTGTAGCCTTATTAGTTGTGCACAGAGTTTGCCTGCAATACTGCATTCTAACCACTGCACCACCACAGCTGTTTATTAAATTACCATTAAATTAGTTAAATAATATTTATTAAATTATTTTCATATAATAAATGTTTGGGAACCAATGAATAATCTGAAGCCTCATGGAGGGTCAATGAGCTGAAGAGTTGGGGGGCTGCTGGCTTCAAGGGAAAAGTATCCTTCCATTTGTAAAGGTACATGAATTTGAAAGAGCGGAGTGGTTAGAACACAGTATTGCAGGCTAATTCTGCCACCTGTCAGCAGTTCGATCCTTACCGGCTCAAGGTTGACTCAGCCTTCCATCCTTGCAAGGTCAGTAAAATGAGGATCCAGATTGTTGGGGGGGGGGGCAATATGCTGACTCTGTAAACCGCTTAGAGAGGGCTGTAAAGCACTGTGAAGTGGTATATAAGTCTAAGTGCTATTGCTATTGTTATTGCTACATATTGATAACTTTGGCTCAGACGGCCCTGTCAGGTCTTCCCCTTTAATCATTTGCAACTGCTTGCCTCTGCCCAGAAAATAGACTCCCAGGCTGGAAAAAAGATACATGGATTTGAAAGTTGGGAGAAGGAGAAGGTCTTTTAGACATATTCTTCCTAAAAAGATAGTGATTTCTGTCTACAATGGCCCATCATTTCCCTGGTTATCCTTCTCTGTTATCCTCTGTCCCGCTAAAGCCTTCCTCTACTTTTTTTGGGACAAACACTACTTTGCTTTCTACTCCTGAAAGCCCAGGTTAGACATAAGACATAAACTCCTGAAAGCCCATACGTTAGACATAAGTAGCTCTTCAAGCACTTGTAGGAAAGTTAATAATGTGTGTATGTTGTAAATAAATGGAGGTATGTTGTAAATAAATGGAGGTATGTTGTAAATAAGGTAGTGTGTTCCTTGGGATACACACATCTCTCCCTCATTGTGTCTCCTTGCTTTTTCTTCTTTCCTCCCAGGCGTTGCTGGTGCAAGCTTTCCCATGTCTTAATTTGAATGAAGGAGTGCATCTTTTTAGCAATCACTGGCATTGTGATTAGTTTACAGAGAATAGCCGTGGCTGGTGGTCATTTGACTCTGCTATTATCATTTGGCGCTAGTATTAAGTTTGCCAAATCAGAACCAGGTTTAATAATTAGGGAGTCATAGATTTCAGCCCTGAAATAATGAATGAAGAATGTGGTACAAAAGAAAACCAGATGATATCTTTTTCCTTTTTCAGGTGTCAAGTCTAACAGACTTTTATAAAAAATAAAATCAAGATTTCAAGAGGAAGGGAACCATAACCAAAATCCAAAGAAAAAAAAGATAAAGAAGGTTTTTAAGGTACTCGTGATGGTTTTTAATCCCACATGGTATTTAGGGACATGAATCAGGGGAAATCCAAATCTCCACATGCAATAAACCCATTAGATCAGGGGATCTCCAACCTTAGCAACTTTAAGACTTGGGGACTTCAACTCCCAGAATTCCTCAGCCAAGCTGGAGTCCACAAGTCCTAAAGTTGCCAAGTTTGGAGACCCCTGCATTAGATAATCTCGGACTAATCCAAATAATCTTGAACCCGCAACAACAATCTCTCCCCAAAGCTTGGATTCACTGGTTTTTATTCCAGCACATGGGTGCTCCATGTTGTCAGGAACAATCCTCCTCTACACTAAATGAAATGCTTTATCTGAAGCAACTGCTGGATTGTTGATTACTTTTAAAATTTTGGACATCTGCACATATTTAACATTTCAGATTCATATTTAGCCTTTCTTGTAAGGATACTGATTTTTGCCTGCCATGGTCCACATTTCTCTATTTTGTTTTATAATAATCTTATAAAGTAACTTACTTCTGGCTAGTACATTATTGAAGGATACTTAAAGTTTGCATTTCTGGTCTAGCCTTTTATCCACAGCCCTGCACTGTCAATCACTCTTGCTGGTTCAATATATTCATGAATTAAAACTCAGATGGTTAATAGTTTGTAACTAACGCCTCAAATCCTCTCCTTTACAACTGGTTACCATTCATTTTAAAGGACTTTTCATTTGAAGACCTTCAAGAAAAGCAGGGTGGTGTTTTTTTTCATGGAGCAGGAAGAAAACTTGATGCTTGCAAATATATTTTGTTCACCTTTTTCCTTCTGCTGCCTGATCTGGCAAAATAAATAGTTTGCTCAAGAGATTTTCCCGGTTTATTGTGTCGTCTTTGTAAAGCCACCAAGAACAAGGACTTATATTTCTATTGTGAATTTCGCTGAACTGAACAAGGTGTTCGACAGAACATTTTAATTATAATCCCACTTCTAACAGTGCGCGCAAAGGTGTTGAAAAAGCACAATCAAGCATGAAACAGAACGGTAAACATGCCATTTCAATTACACAATTATGTGTACGTACATTGGCCCCAAACACAATATTCATATCTTCTGTGAACTGACAGAGAGTGCAGAAAAAACACGAAGTTCCAGTACCAATAGAAATACCTTTCACCTGACATGATCTGTCATTTTCCCAAAAGCTTGTCTTGAAATCTGGACACTATCCCGTTGGCTATTTTTGTGGCTGTCATGTTTAGAAATATTTGAGTAAGAAACCGGCAGGCATGTAGAAAGTTTTGCGGAAGGCGAAGAAATGTTTGCCCTAGATAAATGGTCAGCAACTAGCAGCCTCCCAGGCACAATCCGTCTTGTTAATAGGTGCTGTCTGCCCTGCCAACCCAAAGAAGCATTTCTTGGTCATCTGCTGCCTGGCAGCCATATTGAAATTATCCTGGCATGGCACTCCCGCCAATTCTAAGTATACAAACCAGGGGCCAGGGTTGAGTTAGCAAGGCCTCTGCTTAAGCGGGGCAACTTCTGACTTGTTTTATTTGCCATAAATCCAGGATAAACAATAGGATGGAGAGAAATCAAAACACACGTCACGCTTATAGTTCTTATATTTAATCTCTGGCATTTTCCAGTTAAAACAGGCAGGAAGAGGTGGGGGCAAAAAATCTCTCTGAGGCTCTATAGATCCAGTCAAAGGATTCGTTGCTCAAATGGGCAAAATGTATAAAGCAGATAACCATATTCTACAAGGTGAATAAGAAAATGCTTCTTTTTTTGTGTGCAAATGATATCTGGTTTCTGCCAAAGGGTTTACCAGTCTGCAAACTGGCAGCTCTTCCTCATCCTCATTTCAAATAATGGATAAATCCGTAAGCCGAAATGCAAGTTATTTTACATAAAATAGTTAAATCCTGCCCTTTGTAACTCATTTGTCTAAACAATGTGATAGACTTACGTTTCCCCAAAGCTGTGTTCTTCTGTGTTTCACTTTAATTATCCCACTGATCAACTGTGGAACATGACACTCCTTTGCTGAACAAGGTTTACACAAGCCAGAACTTAACAACATTCTCAATCAGTTATTTATGTCAGGAATCAGGCTTTTAAACGGTGAAGCAAACAGAACAAAGTAACTACTCTGAGCAGCTTTTACCTAACGCCCAGAGATACTGCAAAACGTGTCTTAGAGAACTGAGTTGTGTGTGCAACACTAAACAGCCTTTAGTCTTAGCTTGTAAATTTTCAGCTATTTTCTCTGTAAATTAAAATTATGCTGATTAATTTTATTTTAAGTGCACTGGAAAAATATAGATAAGCTCCTGCAAATATTGAGATCTGTAAATATGATTTCTTCCTGCATAGAAATATCTAATGAGTATGGGTACATATATAAATACACATATATCTGCTTTCTAATTCTGCCATTATTTCAATAGCTAGCACATTTCTTTTCTTCTACTGTTTTGCAGATAAAGACATAGGAGGCTGAACCAAGACATTTTGCTGACAAAGGCTAGTCTTTGAAGCCCTACATGGACAAAGCCAAGTTATTTGGAAGATCACCTTTCCCTGAGAATATCTACCCATCCTGCAGATCAGATAGGGTGGACACGTTCCAGGTTCCTTCCCAGAAATGTTGTCATATAGCGAGATCTTGCAAGCCTGCTGTTTCTGTGGCTGCCCCATTTTACAGAAAATGCTGCCCTGGTGATCTAACAGGACCCACCTTTTAGTCTTCCAGAAAGCCCTCAAGGCCTGGCTTTTTACCTAGAGTGGGTTGGGGAAGGGTGCTTGGGTTGGTTTGGGGGGCATCACAAGGAGATGACTGAAGCACCAGATTTTGTTTTGGTTTGACGGTTTGTGTAGATCAAGGCTTTTCAACCAGTGGTACGGGTACCACCTGTGGTACATTGGCACCTGGCAGGTGGTGCGCGACCATCCTAGAAAAGTGGTAGTGGGGGAGGGGAATGAGCTGAACCGGTGGCAGCACCACACAAGCCTGAGCAAGAGATGGCTGGAGCTGCAGGGCTGACAGGGCTCAGTGGAAGCGCCAGGATCAGCGCCAGGCTCCAGTTGGAGCTCGGTGCTGATCCTGGCCCTTCTGCTGAGCCCAGAAGAAGCACCAATCAGCTGGAATGTTGCAGCATCTCCAGCGTCTTGTGATTTACATTCAGATGCTTGGCAACTGATTCATATTTATGACGATCACAGTGTCCCAGGGTCATGTGAAGTGACCAAAACCTGCTGCAACCACCCAGCAGACGGGAGGAATAAAAATCAAACACCCCCCACCCCACCCCCGCTGCCAATCCTCAACAGAAATTCTCACAACAATGAAAACCTCGTACAGGTGGAAGAGCGCCGTCGGGTGGGCAGGCAGGTGTCTTGCTCGGCTATGGCTTGGGGGGGGCACTTTTTTCAGTGCCATTTTAACTTCGAACAGTCACTAAGCGAACTGTTGTAAGTCGAGGACTACCTGTACTTCTTCACTTTTTTCCTTTTTTTTTTTGGTCATCAAGTTTTTGACACCTTGCTAGGCGACTGGTGGTACTTGGATATTGCCACATCCTAAAAGTGGTACAATGGGTGAAAAGGTTGAAAAGCCCTGGTGTAGATGATGATGATGATGATATAAAAAAGGTAAAGGTAAAGGAGTCTCTGTGGATTTTACTCCGCTAATCGTTGCCGACTATAGGGGGAGATGCTCATCTCCATTTCAAGACCATTGAGCCACAACTGTCTGAATACATTTCCACAGTCATGTGGCCAGCATGACATCACAAAGTGCTGCTATCTTCCACTGAAGTGGTACCTATTTATCTACTTGCATTTGCATGCTTTCTAACTGCTAGGTTGGCAGGAGCATGTTCAGAAGCCACCTGGATTGGCAACTGAACATTACTTTAACTCTTGGACTCCAACACGGCAGTTGAGAGCAGTTTACTAGTTTGGGAGGTGCAGAATAGGCTGCATGGGACCTATAGCTCTGTTCTCCAAGACAGGAAAGGCCCCCAAGGACTCAGAAGGATCTCTCCCACCAATCCATCTCCAGTCTGAGGTAGCTGCATCAGTTGACTGAACAGGATCTGTTGATTCAAACTTAAAGACTAAGCTAAATTAGTCATCAGACCTTCAGCCATGACATAGGATCACCAAGCTGAGTCTTTTTTCCAGTGATTTGGCTACAACTGAAAATACCCATGTCCTCAGTGACTGAAATCTGGACCATCTCCAGCCTATGGACCTTAAAATAATGGATCAGGTGCTGTTATTTTCCTTTAGGAGACACCTTCGTATCATGAAAGATTCCAGTACACTGATCATTATATATCTTACAGATTCTTCATCACTGTCAAGGGTCTTTTGTAGTTAATCCCAGTAAAGCTAAAACACAAAGCCCCATAGATATTAGATCTCTGGTGGCTTTATGGAATTTACTTGAAGGCAGTAATTTTTCGTCAGTCTATGATAAGAAAAATAGAGCTAGGGCCAAAGCAAAATGATGATGCAAGGTTGTCTTCTTAGCTATTTTTTTTTTAATGTCAACTGTTATGATTGACATGGGGCCAAATATACTCCTGCCTTTGAGTTGCTGATGGCATTAAACTGCTCAAAGAGAAAATGTGGAGTAGAAAAACAGAGAGGGAAGTGGAGAGAGAGAGAAGATGTTTATTTATTCTGCCTTTAAAGTCTTGGGTTTCAAACAAATAGCAACAGTGGCGCAAAAGCAACCCCCGTCCGCCCATAAATTACTTATGCCACTTGATCTCCTAGGCAATTAATTTCTTTAAGTATTTTTCTTTCTTTCTCCTTCTTTGTGATCTGTTGTCGCTCCAGCCTGGCTGGACAACAATCAGTCATAACAACGGCGTCTGAGGCTAGTGAAAAGTGACAAGAAAAATAAAGTCGCCTGCTTTTCTCTGCCCTCCAAAGGTCCAGGCTTTCTGGAGTTGACATGGCTGCGTTTGGGAGGTCTTTCCACCAGTGAGACCTTTGTGAGATAGCCACATCAACACATCGCCTTTGTTCTTTCCTTTGTCATACACAGGCCTAAACCAACTTGGTGTTCTCCAGATGATTTGAAATTATTATTTCCAGAATCCCAGGACACTGACCTGGGAATCTGATTGGGTGTCTGCAATTCAGTTCCAGGTTATCCGGAAAGCACCACTAAAGGAAAGGTAACAATTAGTTGTATTCAGTGCTTTAAAAAAAAAAAAAAAAAAAAGGTGCCGGAACTCACACACGTCATACAACCCGCCTTGCCTATCCTACAAGGTTCCATCCAAAAAAGGTGCCGGAACTCCGCTCTGGGCGTTCTATGACAAAAAAAGCCCTTTAATTAAAGACTGCAGCACTATAGAAAAAAGTGAACTGACAAAGATTCCCCTCTGTTTCCATATCTATTCTTAAGCGCAGCAAAACTCTAGAAATTAAGAAAGAAGTCATTATTCTGGTTGAATCCTGACATACACTATGCAAAGGCAGCAGATTAATTTTGGAGGATGTCATATTTTGAATTAGCCTGCCTGCCTGCCTGCCTGCCTTCCTGCCTTCCTGCCTTCCTTTCCTGCCTTCCTTCCTTCCTCCCTCCCTCCCTCCCTCTCTTTTTCTTTTTTTCTTTCTTTTTTATTTTTCCTTTCTTTCCTTCCTCCCTCCCTTTCTTTCTTTCTTTCTTTTTCTTTTCTTTTCTTTCCTTCTTTCTTTCTTTCTTTTTCCACCAAAGAAAAGTTCTGTTGGTAATCTAATTTCAACAGTGATTTTATTGTGTTAAGCATTTCTAAGCATTTTTTCCTTTAATGTTTTCTCCTTTTTACATTTAGTTTTTATATTACATTATCACTGATATATTTTGTTCTTGCATTATTCAGCACAAACTTTTAAAAAAGAAGGTGTGTTGCAAACCACTTGGGACAGACAGTTGAATATGGCAACATGTTACTTGCATGAAATGCCTCTAGCTTTCACCATCTGAGGCTTCTTCATTATGGTATCTTATAGTATGAGCTGACCTGTAGTCAGTTTATATTCAGTGGTGAAGAATTTCATTTTAGTAAGGCTGTTTTTTATTCCTAAATTAAAACATATTAGTAGTTCTGATAAAGTTCTTAATCCCTATCTGACTGAAGTGACAAAGAAGGAAAGCCAATTTTATAGCTTGTGTCTGAGCCTTTGGATATGTCTAAAGTAATTATTTTATTTGAGATTCAAACTAGTGTATATAAATTACCACAGTTAGTGCTTCTACTGTTAAGAATTATTGTTAGAAGTAATAGTAGTAGGACAGCCAATTTAGTGTAATGTTAAGGTGTCATGCTAGAAACTGGGAGACTGTGAGTTTTAGTTCTGTCTTAAGCTAGTCACTTTGGGACTGTCTTTGGGCCAGTCACTTTCTCTCAGCCCCAGGAAGGAGGCAATAGCAAACCACTTCCCAAAAACATTGCCAAGAATATTGCAGGGACTTGCCCAAGCAGTTGCCAAGGATTAACAATGACTTAAAGGCACACACAAAACACAGTATGGTAGTAGTTTTGTTATAATCATCAAATGTATTGATTACATATTTTCTGGGCCACAATGCCACAGAGTGTAGAACTTATGCCTGTTTACAACTTTTCTTGAATAATTTGTGTAGTAGCTATAGAACCATAACATCAAAGAAATTTGCTCTTTGATTCACTGAGCTTACTGTAGCTAAAAAGTTCCCATTTTTAGTGTTCCCTTTTAATATGAAAGAGGAAAATATAAATTGTTGCCTACAGTTTATTCTTAAGTCCCATTAATAAGTTGTGCTCACCTGGTGAATATGGAAGCTATCTTTCTTTGTCTTGCTGTACTTTATTGATATGAGAACTCAGAAGAAATTGAGAAAGACCCCCCCAAAAATAGTATATTATTTGCAGCAAAGAAAGTAACATGTGACATTCCTAAATTTCATAGAAAATGCACTGCAATAACAAAGATGTGTTTATTTTTTAAGCAATTCTGAGCAATATTAAAATCAGCCCTGTTTTCCCTTCTACTGCAAAGTACAAATAAACTCATTTTAAGTTTACAATGTATATAATGATCCTAGACAACATGAGAACAATGCTATAATTCCTCTGTCCTTCTCTTTCTCTCTTTCTCTCTATTCCATATAAAAATTAGCGAGCCAATTTATGCAGCATAATGCATGGCAAAGAAGAAGCATCAAAAATTATCTGGGGTCATTCCAAAGAATAGCGTAAAATGCTCAAGAAGAAGGAGTTTGCTTATCATATTTTCACAAAACTATTTTTTTCTTCTCCTGCTTTGCTTTTTTTTTTTCTTCTCATGGCTGTTCGGTAACCTGCATTGTAATTGTTCTTATTATCTGAGAACATAAATATGATTTATTATGGCCGGATAATGAAAGCTGCGTGGTCTGAGAGAAGGGCTATATTGTCCTTTGATAAAATGGCTCTTTTCTCTCCAATGGAGTTCTATCAAGAAGCCATACAGAATGTAGTGAGTGATTATTTCCTAAGGGTGAGTGATGGCCGAGCCCTGCAAAAAATCCTTCTTGTTGGCCATGACAGTGTCCCCAAATCTCACTGAGTTTGACAACCTGCAGACACTTTTGATGAACTGTATTCTTCAGTCAGAGACAGCCTGTCTGGGAGGAGAAAAGAGAACCTTTATCGTCTGATCGGCTGTTATTGTCTTGATCTTTTTATAAGCAATCTCTAATGCACACGAATATAATATCCTTTCACACAAGTGCCAAGCATAATAGAAACATAGTTGAAGGACCCCTTTCCCCTCGTTATGTAAATGTCCTAATGCAGTAATTAGAAAAGATGGTTGGGGAATGATAGAAGCAGAAAGGGTAATCAAAATGTTACAGCATTATCTTTCTTTCAAAAGACCAAACTCATGCAGTTACAGCAGATACTGAGACCCAGCTAAAAGAAAACAGCCTTCAGGAGGATATTGGTGTTATATTTTCATAAAGCAAGGAAATGGCAGCTGATCTGAAGCCAAAAGTGATTACTTCACCGATAGAACTTGGAAGAAAAAGAGCATCCCATTCAAAAATCCCCATCTGACTGTTAATAACAAGAACAAAGAGCTATTAATAAAGTGCACCACAACTGGCTCCCTCAAACCCAAATAAAGTTCTCCAATAAATCTCTCTTTTATCTACTCCCCAGAGAGTAAATATAACAAAGGCTTTTTCAATTAAAAGATGCATCCACAAACGTAACACCCACATTTCTCAGTTGCCTGATTTGTCAGACAACAATAAAAGACGCAATATAAAGTTGCCACAAATACAAGGTTTCTCATCTTTCATCCTCCCCTCTCCCAAATATCTGAAACTAGAATAGCCAGTGAGTTACATTTCTACTTCTATATATTCATTTAAACAACCGGGGTGGGAGGGATGGGGTGCACCAATGCCCAACTCACAAGGCAAATAATTCATTTCACATCATACACCACTTGGCTTCCTGAACCAATTTTTAAGGAGTGGGGAGGGGGGACATCAACTAAATTGCTAGTAGAGCAAAAGTTGGGAAGGAAATAGACTAATATTCCTTGGAAAAGAGAGGGGAGGGACAAGGCTTGCTAAATTTGGATGAGTACAAACCAGGCACCGGATAGTTGTCCAAGCCATCTTCGCTGCTGCTATTGTTTGCCTGGCCAATGGGGAAAAGTGATGTTGTGAAGCTTAACTGGTACTTTCTTGCTATTACAAAAATCGAGATATATTGAGACTTTTGCACAATTGTCATAACTGATCAGCAGGGACTCACTGTGTATCAGAATTGGGACAACCTTGGGCCGCTCCTGAAGACAATAGGTTGCAGTTCTATATTCCCTGAGTGGTGATTTCTCATCCAGTTCATGGGATTGCCAGCTGTCAGCTGCCAGAACTACTGATAAGATTTGGCTAGGTCAGGGGTAGGCAACCTTGGCTCTTTTATGACTCGTGGACTTCAACTCCCAAAATTCCTGAGCCAGCCATGCTGGCTCAGGAATTCTGGGAGTTGAAGTCCACGAGTCATAAAAGAGCCAAGGTTGCCTATCCCTGGGCTAGGTTAAGGATGGATGAGATTAGGTAGAAACAGGGCCAAAGTGTAAGTGTAAGTTTGGGAAATATCATAATGCATAATGACAAGTTTTGTTTGTTGGTTGCCTTTGAGTCAGTGTTGACTCTTGGGGACCACCTGGATAATTTCCTGCACTTTTCTCAGCATTGCTTGCTTCCTAGGGTTGAAAGAGAGTGACTGGCGCAAGATTACCCAGCTGGCTTTGTACCCGAGGTAGGACTAGAACTCATGGTCTCCCGCTCGATGCTTTAACCACTACACCAGGGGTTCCCAACCGGGGGTGCGAATATTCCAGGGGGTGCGAAAACTTGGGTTTTCAAAATTATAGTGTATATGCATAATTCGTTGCCATTATTTCGAACTTTTGTAAGGGGTACGAGAATATATCAGAAGCGTTCTAGGGGTGCGGGGTATAGAAAAGGTTGGGAGCCGCTGCACTACACAGACTGGCTATATTAGGTGAAAAAAGTAAGGTTCTACATTTAGGCAAGAAAAACCAAATGTACAGGTATAGTATAGGGGGTACCTTGCTCAACAGTAGTAACTGTGAGAGGGATCTCGGAGTCCTAGTTGACAATCACTTAAATATGAGCCAGCAGTGTGCTGCAGCTGCCAAAAAAGCCAACACAGTGCTGGGCTGCATTAACAGAGGGATAGAATCAAGATCACGTGAAGTATTAATACCACTTTACAATGCCTTGGTAAGGCCACACTTGGAATACTGCATCCAGTTTTGGTCACCATGATGTAAAAAAGACATTGAGACTCTAGAAAGAGTGCAGAGAAGGGCAACAAAGATGATTAGGGGACTGGAGGCTAAAGCATATCAGGAACATTTGCTGGAATTGGGTATGTCTAGTTTAATGAAAAGAAGGACGAGGGGGGACATGATAGCAGTATTCCAATATCTCAGGGGTTGCCACAAAGAAGAGGGAGTCAAGCTATTCTCCAAGGCGCCTGAGGGCAGGACAAGAAGTAATGGATGGAAACTGATCAAGGAGAGAAGCAACCTAGAACTGAGGAGAAACTTCCTGACAGTTAGAACAATTAACCAGTGGAACAACCTGCCTCCAGAAGCGGTGAATGCTCCAACACTGGAAGTTTTTAAGAAGAGACTGGACAGCCATTTGTCCGAAATGGTATAGGGTTTCCTGCCTGAGCAGGGGGTTGGACTCGATGACCTCCAAGGTCCCTTCCAACTTTATTATTATTATTATTATTAGTGTGTGCTTAACCATGCCCACTTTTTTAAAAGTGGGCCTTATCTCTACTTGCGTTTAGAGTTTCATCGAGTGAATAAGGATCAAGAGAAGCAATTTTGTGTAATAGTTAAGGAACCAGGTTAGAGATTGTGAGTTCTAGTCCTGCCTTAGGCATGACGCCAGCTAGATGACTTTGGGCCAGTCATTCTTTCTTGGCCCTAGGAAGGAAACAATAGCAAACCATTTCTAAAATCTTGCCAAGAAAACGGCAGGGACTAGTCCAGACAGTCAACAAGAGTCAACGCTGAAAGCATACACACAAAAACACCAAAATAAGGTCCCAAGCATCCAGCCTGGTGACTGATGACTCCTAGAAAGCATGTTTATTTTTTATATTTTTCATATTTGTATTAGACACAGTGATATAATTAATTAATTAATCTAGATGTTTCAAGGTGGCATGAATTAAATACGATGGAAAGAAGCACACGGTTTTCCTTTTCCTGAAAGACTGAAATCTTGACGTTGGCGTATACTATGTTGTTATTTTCAACAACAACAATAACTTTTCTTTTTTAAAGAAAAGTTGCAGAGTACCGTATATCTTCTCTGCCTGCAGAATCCTCTTTCTTTCTGCATTCCCTTTTGAATAACAAACTGTTTCATAGCATTTGTGGAGTATCACTTACATGAGGAGCATAGGAAGCAAGGTTTGAGTCAGACCCTTGATTCATTTAACCATCCACTGCCCAGACTGGCAGAGCCTCTTCAGGAATTAAAAGAGGGACATTTCCCAATCCTACATAAATGGTCCAGGAGTGATGGTGTGTTCTTCCACCACATAATAGCCATTCTCTTTCTAATACCACCTCTCTTCCCATAGCTATGTTTAAGGATTAATAGATGTGCCTAGAAATTCTATTCTATTCTATTCTATTCTATTCTGTTCTGTTCTGTTCTGTTCTGTTCTGTTCTGTTCTGTTCTGTTGTTCTGTTCTGTTCTGTTTTGTTATATTCTATTCCTATTCCTATTCCTATTCCTATTCCTATTCCTATTCCTATTCCTATTCCTATTCCTATTCCTATTCCTATTCCTATCTCATCTCATCTCATCTCATCTCATCTCATCTCATCTCATCTCATCTCATCTCATCTCATCTCATCTCATCTCATCTCTACTCTACTCTACTCTACTCTACTCTACTCTACTCTACTCTACTCTACTCTACTCTACTCTACTCTACTCTACTCTACTCTACTCTACTCTACTCTACTGTAGGAAAGCTTCCCCCAATCTTTTGCCACCTCTAGCTCTTTGGAGCTTGAGAATAATTACAGGTGGAGCAAACACATCTAGGGATACCAGGTTAGGAAAGGTTATACAATAAACTATGGTATTGTAGATAGCAGGAAATTTAGTCAGCAGAAAATAGCAACCTGAACTGCCTAAAGCCAAAGCCATTTGTCCATTAATACTGGAATTTCAGTGGGCATTTTTAATTGCCATTTCAAGATTTAATAAGGGTGGGTTAGAGTTTTCTTTACAAAGGAAGGAAGAATAGTACATCAATAATCAGTCTTATATGCCGATATAGACTATCATATACATTACTCAGACACTTTTACATATACATTATTTACTCAATATCACATAATGGGTTCAATGTTCCTTTTACATGCTATTATGGAAGTTCATAATTGCAGACTTTTCAAAAGGGTTATTTCTTTTAGGCAATAGCCTATAATGGCTCTTTCAAAGCTCTTGGGCTTTTATCACATGAAACACTAAGTAGAAAATGTTTAGTTCACTGTTCATTGACTAATAGAGGGCAGTAGCACTATGGAACAGGTTTTGTCTACATGAGTTCAGAACACGGAGTTTGCAAGATGATTGAATTTTAAAAAATAAAATCTTACATCATATTTTCTGGAGCTATTGCCCTTCTCAGGTCTCAGAGCAGTTCTCAGGATGGAATATCAACTTAAACAAATAAATACAATATTTCACCAGCAACCTGTCATAATTTGCTCATGAGTGAATATGGAGCTGCTTTCAAGAATCTAAGCAGGAAAAATTCATCTCACCCCTATCTGCTCTTTTGAAATGCAGAAATCTGGTGAAGAAGCCAAGAATGACACATTCACATCTTCATGTGAATAGACATTTATATAGGCTTTAATGCATCTCAAGAACTCTGGCCCAAAAAGACCATCCATAGACCTAAATCTCTAATGAAAGTGACTAAACAGCATGGAAAGCATATTAAATACCTCAGGTCCTCAAATTATGAAAGGAAAAGAATCTGTAATGAAACCTACAAAATCCCACCCCAGCTCTTAACTAGAGTAGATTCCTTCTCTAACAGCCCCCAGCCTAAAGTATCTGAGGTTAGTGGGCCCTCCGATTGGGAATGGCCATTTTCTCAAGGAAGCTGACTCTGAAAAATAGAAGATCCAGGCTTGATTTAGATTGGGGCTGTGATGTGAAAAGGGTGACACTTTTTTGAGCCAGATGTTAGTACCCATATATGATTTGTGTTGTACGGCTGGGGTTACATGCTACCTCTCCTACTTTCTTTCTTTGGCTTTGTTTCTTTTTAAGCCCAGGACAATTTTTCTGTCTCTCTCTGTCTTTCTCTCTGTCTTTCTGTCTCTCTGTGTCTCTGTCTCTCTCTCTTTCTCTCTCTCACACACACATTGTCTCTATGTTGTTTTGTCGAATGCACAAACGCATGACCCAGTCACAACAGGACAATTAATGACTTTCTGATAAGCAGTTTGGGGTAATGAAGAAAAGGGGTTGGGAAGCATGGGGTTAAGGCATCAAGCTAGAAACCAGGAGACCGTGAGTTCTAGTCCTTAGGCACAAAGCCAGCTGGGTGACCTTGGCTAGTCACACTCTCTCTATGTCCATGGAAGGAGACAATGGCAAATCACTTCTGAAAAACCATGCCAAGAAAACTACAGAGGGTGGTTTCCAGGAGCCAAAATATTAAGAGGAAAGCTATCCTGATCTCTGAGGAATAGTTGGGGGGGTAACGGTGGCAAACTATTCCAAAGCAAGGAAATATGCTTCTGGAATGCAAATATTTAAGCATCCAATATTCAGTATTTCAGTCTGCAATTATATTCATTTAGACCAGCACCTCTCAACCTCAACAACTTTAAGATGTGTGGACTTCAACTCCCAGAATTCTCTAGCCAACATGAGAGAAACAGAGGCAGTCAGTGACAGAAGAACTTTGTTCTTGCTGCTAAGAAATGGTGATCAGTTCTAAATCCTTCCTATACCCTGTATCCTTCCTTGTAGTGTTTCTTAAACATTTTTGTTGTGGTGTTAATTTTTCAGCCAGAGCAACAGAGAAAGAAGACGGCTAAAACATCCCCTTGCAACCCGAAGAACGTTTATCTGGAAAGCAGGATACAGGAAGTCCTCAACTTACAAACATTCATTTAACAACCATTTGAAGTAACAACCGCACTGAAAAAAACTGGATTCATGATCAGTTCTTGCACTTATAACCATTGCAGTATCTTCACAGTCACTTGGTCAAACTTTGGGTGTTTGGCATGTCTTTATAATGATTGCAGCATCCTGGTGTCATGGGGTGGGTATTTGGGACCTTCCCAACTAGCTTCTGACAAGCAAAGTCAATGGGGAATGCTGGATTCATTTAACAACTGAATGACTCACTTAATATCTCCGGTGATTTGCTTAAGAAGCATGGCAAAAAAAAAAAAAAAAGCTTGCAAAATTCAGCACAACTCACTTAACAACCTTCTTGCTTAGTAACAGAAATCCTGGTCCCAATTATAGTCGAAACTGTAATGGTATGTGACTCTTAATGCCTACGGAGATTCTCGGTCATTCAGG
Organism: Azemiops feae; assembly: GCA_023970755.1. Lineage (NCBI taxonomy): Eukaryota > Metazoa > Chordata > Lepidosauria > Squamata > Viperidae > Azemiops > Azemiops feae. The sequence continues at coordinate 795,126 of JALGBA010000425.1, read as the reverse complement.
TCATAGTTATCCCAACGATGCTTTTTCACGAGGCAACTGGACTTCCTTGTTTTTCTTTGAAGATGTTTTGCTTCTCATCCAAGAAGCTTCTTCAGCTCTGACTGGACGGAGGGGAATGGAAGGATTTATACATCCAGTCAGAGCTGAAGAAGCTTCTTGGATGAGAAGTGAAATGTCTTCAAAGAAAAACAAGGAAGTCCAGTTGCCTCGTGAAAAAGCACCTTTGGGATGTGACTCTTAAGCCGCGAAAATCACCTCCCCCTTCCTTACATTTTTCCTTGTTCTCCAGTTTTTGCCCAAAGAAACTGGCAGGAAGTTCTGCCAACAGCTTTCCTGCTGGGATAAATCTCTGAACAGCCACTGATCAGTTGAGCCAAAGCACCCAACGCCTCTTTCAAACCTCTTGGCCTAGAGCAGCGGTGACCAACATCAGGCCTTGGAGATTGCTCCTCCGCAGCCTCTGGAGCCTCCCCAAAGCCCACGAGAACAGCTGTGCTTTCCCATTCTTTGCAGAGGCTGCAAGCCCATGCAAGAGCTTTCTCCAAACTTTCCAGGCCTCGTGCGATCCGAAGCAGCCTTGGATAGGCGTTTCGAAAAATATTTGCATATAAATGTAAGTATTTATTTATTAAATAATACATTTATTTATTTTAATTTAATGTACTACTCTTTGTTATGAATTGTTTCTCTTTTGTCCCAGGGGCAGGGGGGATAGGTGATGTGTGACATACTAGCAGAGTCGAAGTAGGCATTTTCTGAATTTTTGACACGCCGAGCCAAAAAGGTTCATCATCATTGACCCAGTCCTAGAGTGAGATGCTGGGCATAGCTAAAAGTAGAGCTTCATAGAATTCACTAGTGGCTGAGATGGCTTGCTAAACTAGGAGCTTCTAACGGAATAGAATAGAATAGAATAGAATAGAATAGAATAGAATAGAATAGAATAGAATAGAATAGAATAGAATAGAATACAATACAATACAATACAATAGAATACAATACAATACAATACAATACAATACAATACAATACAATAATAGAACAAAATAGAATAAATGGGATAGGATGGAATGGAATGGAATGGAATGGGATGGGATGGGATGGGATGGGATGGGATGGGATGCGATGGGATGGGATGGGACGGGACGGGACGGGACAGGGTAGAATAGGGTAGTGTAGGGCAGGGCATGGCAGGGCAAGGCAGGGCAGAGAAAGACAGAACAGAACAGAACAGAACAGAATAACAGAGTTGGAAGGGATCTTGGAGGTCTTCTACTCCAACCCCCTGCTTAGGCAGGAAACCCTATACCATTTCAGACAAATGATTGTCCAATCTTTTCTTTAAAAGATGGGGATTCATCCTCTGTTTCTGTCAGTCTGCCAGCTTAAACAAGGATCTCAACTGGCCTTGTGGGAAAACTAGCTCTGTTATATCTATTGTCCCAAGGCAAGTAAGTTTGGACTGGTGCATTTATATATTGCAACATATTTCATGTATCACTTCTCATTTCTCGTCTCATATCTCATCTCCTCTCATCTCACAAGATTATATACCCGAAGTGGAATGCTGATTTTTAACCAGATCTTGTAAAAAGTTCCTGATTTTACATCTTTATTTATTTTATAAGGCAAGGTTATGAAAGGCCTGTGCGGCCATATAAAACTGGAAAGCTTTATGCACGTAGCATTTAACTTTAAGCATCCTTCATGGAAACTTGCAAGGCAGATCATTTGCATATTCAATACCAGTGACAATTTACTTCTCCCATCTGAGCTGGGCTTTCAACTGTGCCACTTGAACTAAATTAATAAACAGTAATTACAGAATGTTGTGCGAGCTGGCTGTTGATGTTGAGCAGATTCTAATCAACACCTTCTTTTAAGGGCCAATTAAAGCTGAATGTATGCAATATAAACATCTTCTTGTATTTAGGCATGAACCGCGGAACGAGTTAGGGAGAGAGAAAAAATTGAAAATGCAATTACAACAAGGAGGAGAGGATCAAATGAAAGGAAACCTGGCTTTACCCACACACTTCACAAGTGAAGTAAGTCAAATATATACCTATTTTACCTCCACTTACTTTTTTGCAATTCATTACAATCCAAACTCAACAAGATGGCATCTAGACCAGAACTTCTTTCCATCTTAGGAAATGACTTAATTCCCAACTAGAGGAATATTTATAAGGCTGTTCAATCCACATTACAGCCAATGCCTATTCAGGCTGTTTACATGTTGTTGATCTTGTACATTGATAATTTGATTCACCCATAATGTACAGGAAGTGTACAGTCTGAGTGCATTGTATGCAGGTTATTATATTGTTCATTCATATTAATATTCACATATAATGAATGTACACACATCATAAATACAAATTACTAGAGTTAAAATTGTCTCCAGAGGCAGATGATAAATATTTTAAATAGAAGTATACAGCCCTCAATGTATATGTATGCATGTATGTATATATACAAAATAAGTATCCCTGGATCTATTGATTGTTATATTTCTTTGGTAATAAGCACTGTTTTGCCAATTGCTGCTGTTTTCTGAGTATGGAGGCCTTTAAATGAAAGAAATTAAAGGGGCATTTAATCTAAAATCAACCCTAGCTGCACCAATGGTCTGCATGCTGCACAGAGCCGTGAATTGAGAAAAAAATCAATAAATAACAACTTAATTACAAAGCAATATTTTGTGAACAAGTTCAAGAAATTCTTGCCTGCATATTGATCTCAGGGCAGGATTCACAATAGAAAAATAATAGGTCATGGAAAACCTATTATTGTATTTTCCCACCAAAAAAATGTCTAGTGGTCACTTGCTACTTTTGACTCACGATGGGATGGATTTTAAGGTCTGATACTGACTCGTACCAAAGCTTAATGAGGACCCAGATTGTTGGGGGCAATATGTTGACTCTGTAAACCGCTTAGAGAGGGCTGTAAAGCACCATGATGTGGTATATTCTCCATCAAAAAGACATTAAAGGGAATTCTTGCCAGCTTAATAAGATCTATTTGGAACTAGCATTTTTAATATGATTGCTAATTAACCCACCTCCTACATTTGCCTAATATGTGGAATTATAAACTCACAAAAAAGATTGGTTTCACATGGTATATTATATAGAACAGTGATGGCGAACCTTTTAGAGACTGAGTGCCCAAACTGCAACCCAAAACCCACTTATGCACCGTCGAGTGCCGGGTGGGTGTGGCCCATTGGCTGGGTGTGTCCAATTGGGTGAGCATGGCCAATTGGGTGGGCGTGGCTGCGGTGGTAACGGCAGACAGGGTGGGACTAAAAAGTTCCATCAATCAATTCCAACTTTGCAAGATCTTTTTTTTTTCCGCAAGAAGTTGAAATTGACTGATTGAACTTTTTTTTTTTTTGCACACGGCGGCGGAGGCCTAACGCGAAAAGGTTTTATAAAACCCAGCTGAAGGCCTAGGACTGGGGTGACAGCACGCGTGCCCACAGAGAGGCCATAGGTTTGCCACCACTGATATAGAATTAGTATGAACCTTGATTTTTTTTTTTTACAGCTGACCATGTTTTGAGAACCCAGCCCTTCAGTATATTGTGAGAATCCCCCTAAAGGACTTATTCAAAAACTAAATTAAGAATTTTTGTGCAAAGACAGCATACTCTAATCTTATTCATTTGCTTTACAGTTTTGTATTTGGCAAAGCCCCTTGTACTAATAAGTTCAGTTCTATCCCTTGGTGCCTATGAATCAGAGAATGCTGCTTTTCATATTTAAGCAACTGTCTTATTAAGCACTCAAGACTGGTTAGTTATACCACCTCTGACCTTACAAGGCAAATGTTCATGTTTCAATCCTTCTTCCAGATTTCATGCATAATTCTAATGGGTGATTACTGCAATTAAACTGACAGCCATTTCAATGGCTTATGCAAGACTAACCAACAGACAATATGTAATTTTAACTTGGTTTTTTTTTTCTTGTTTAAGGAATGGTTTTTGATTCTGCCATGAACTAAATCATTTTATCAATTCCACTCCTGTCTTTTTAACTTCTCCCATTAAACTACAGAGCTGGAACATATTCATGAATAGCTTCTTTCTGCTTTAACTCAAGTAGTTCCTGACATATCAAAAAAAAACCTGGTCATTAACTCACTCAAAGATTTTTGCAATAGCCTCTTTAAATGAGAGCCAGTGTGAGGCATTTGTAATAGGGGGACTCTTCATTGCTGGGACTCTGCTACTGTATTAAGAAGCTATAGTGCAGGGGTCTTCAAACTTGGCCCTTTTATGACTTGTGGACTTCAACTCCCAGAATTCCTCAGCCAGCGTGCCTGGCTGAGGAATTCTGGGAGTTGAAGTCCACAAGTCATAAAAGGGCCAAGTTAGAAGACCCCTGCTATAGTGATACGAGTCACTTTCATCTCAGAACTCTTCTTTTGCATCTTCCCATTGTTTCAAGAAACACCAATGTTCTACAGATCTTCAAATGTTCCTTCTCTGCACGGGGATACCATGATCTTGGGGCTAGACCACCTCCATGGTTCAATATCTCTTAGAACCTAAAACTCAAAAGCAGGGAAGGCCAGGTCTAGCTGTGTAGTTTTTGGAAGTTCTGCTGAGAGATACTAAGCCAATGTGGTTTGTTTAACAATGTCAGATAAGATAAACTAAGTTGAATGAGGCTACCTACTACCTAAGCCACGAACCACTTCTTGACATTACGCAGCCTTCCCCTACTCATAGGCAACCCTTTGTAACTTCAGTGATTGCAGCATGATGAAACCAGCATTGTGACATCATGGCACAATTTTGGCCCTTTTTGTGCTTTGTGTCGCAAAGTTGCATTCGAATACACAAGGGATGAAATTTGTGCGTTGCACTGTCATGATGCACGTTTTGTCCCTTGCCCTAGCACCATACCCATCTATTCTTTAAGAATCTACCAAGAATATCTTGGCAAGTAGAAGTAGAGCTAGGTAGAGCACGAGAGAAAATCCCTTTAGTGTACAGGTAGTCCTCGAATTATGTTCACAATTGAGCCCCAATTGTATGTTGCTAAGTAAAACATTTGTTAAGTGAGTTTGGTCCCATTTTACGAATTAAAAGTGTTAAGTGAATCACTGCAGTTGTTAAGTCAGTAACATGGTTATTAAGTGAATCTGGCTTCCTCATTGACTTTGCTTGTCAGAAAGTTGCAAAAGCTGATCACATGACCCCGGGACACTGCAACCATCATAAATATGAAACAGTTACCAAGCATCTAAATTCTGGTCATGTGGCCATGGGGATGCTGCAACGTTCATAAGTGTGGGAAAACGGTCATATGTCACTTTTTTCAGTGCCATTGTAACTTTGAACGGTCACTAAATGAACTGTTGTAAGTTGAGGACTAGCTGTATTTCCCTGGACTCAGCCTGGTTTTCAGAGCCATGCAAGCTGGGAATTCTGGGAAATGCCATGTTGGGAAAGACTAGGGAAGTTTTTTTTCAAAAAGAAGACCCATTTTTATCTTCTTTCTCATGGACCTCTATGACTCAAGCAAGACCTTTGGTTCCAGCAGGTTTTGACCTAACTGAAAGCTTGTTTTAAAGTAAACTAACACTGTTGTTTCAAGTGGCTTTTCTATTCTGAGGTTGACCCCTTTTTTTCATTTTTTATTTGTTACCTGAGATAGAGGGATGGTAGTTTTAACCTCTTCTCAACTGCCAAACGTGTTGGCATTAGACTCCAATCATCTTGCATGGTTGAATAACCATTGTATCTTGAAGAGTTTCATGGTCCTGCAAATATTGACAGGGAATTGTTTAAAGGCAAAGGGGGGGGAGAGAAAAGGAGAGATGAAAAAGGCAAGATAAAGTAACTAATCTATTTCTGCCTCTTGTTTATTTGTTTGCTCATTCTGATTTTTTAAATTCTCAACAAAAGAGGCAGACGCACCAAATTGGATATGGTTAAAACAGCTTGCTTGCTTGCTTATTTATTAATAAATAAATTGCTCTTACACATCTGCCAAATGACCTAAAAGTAAATAATCCACATGTTGAGCCGGCAATCCCAAATGGTGCCTCTAACTAGACATAGTTAGAATCCCTTCTCCAAAGGCAATACTTGGAAATAAATCCCACTGTAATCAGTTGGAGCTCCTTGCCAGCAAATAGCATTAGACTTGGGTGGTAGATCCCTTGGGTCATCCTTTATGCCAAAGCAATGTGTGTTATCTACCAAGAGAGAATCGCTATTTATTATTCTTGGAAGGACGTCAATTGTGTTCGATAGACATTAATATCTAGATTAATCCTGGGGAAGATACAACATGCAGTGTAGCACAGGTCTGTTTAAATAAATGCTTCATGAGTAATTGAGTTGTTATTTGCTAATAGATTTCCTCTGTTTTACTACTGTTGTTTTCTTAAGACAGGTCCAGAAATCCAGTCCAGTTTGATCTGCTCACAATTAGGACGCGATTTGTGAAACAAAGCAAAAACTACTATTTTCTTTTTAGATCTTCACTATTGTCTTCTTCCCAAAGGGCACGATTTATTTTTTTAAAAAAAGGCTCCCATTCTCAGTCAAGTGCATTCGGTGCTTCTTACCATTGAGGTAAGTTTTGAGTTGTTTTGGGGAACCCTAAAATGTTTAATTATAACAAGTTTAAGTGCAGCACTTCTACGATTTTGAACAGATTTATCCAAAACTGTTTTAGTAACATATAAAAGATGAACAGGCACCAGATAAAAAATCCTTAAGTAGTTTTGGATTGTCTGCCAAAATATCTAGAAGACATGAATCTTTCACTTCCTGTATTTCAGATAGCCAGACATTTGTGTCCTCAAAATGACATCATTTATGACCAGGAGAAATACGTTGGCAGGCTTGGGGGGATCCAAAGGCCTATAGGAGTACAGTTTCAAAGCAAAAAAAGTACAGGACTCTCCTTTCATCTCCCAAACTAAGACAATTAAATTATGTATGCTCAAAAGCTGTCTATTGGTGGGCACAAATACCACGGGGATGGGATGGAATGGCAAAGACCAAACATAATTGTCTGCAACTCTCAAATAGGAGTCTCTTACTTGTTAAAAAACAAAATGAAATATTTTTTCATGACTTGGTGGGGTTGGGCAATTATTTATTGATATCTTAATATCCTGCCATTTCTCTGATTATATTCTCCCAGCAACCTTGTGGGAAAAACTAGCTGAGAAAGAAGCCCTGTTTGGGAATTACTGAATCAGAAGTACTAATCACTCCCAATGAGTTTTAACTCCTGTTCCAAATCTTCTAGATAACATCAGTTTCTTTGAGATAGCTGAGTCTGGAAGAAAAGAGCTTTTGTGCATACAATGGAACAGCCATTTAGGTAGTCCTTGACTTATGACCGTAATGGAGCCTGCCCATTACAGTTGCAAGTCATGAGTTCACGAAGTGAGGTCATCCACATGACCAACCCAATTTTAAATCCTTTTTTGAGGCAATCATTAAATGAAAGTCACAGTCATTTTAAGTGAGCATTGCGGTCATTAAGTGAACATCATAGTTATTAAGCGAATCAATTGTCCGCTATGTGCTGGTTTTGCTGAAAACTGGAAAAAACACCAGATTTGGGCAAAAATGTCATAAAATGCAGTCACGTGACCATAGGACATTGCAAACGGACATAAACGTCAGCCGGTTGCCAAGCGCCTGAAATGCAGTGATTGGGGGGGCGGGCACCATTGGAACTTTAGAACCGGGTCATAAGTACCCCTGTGGAGGCCCATTGTTATTTCAAACGGTTCCTAAGAGACCAGTTGTAAATGAAGGTCTACCAGGCTTCCTCAATTGAAACATTCTTGGTATTTTTGTGAACTGCTTCCACTAATGTGATTCAGATGAATGTGGGGCCCCTCCGTGTTGCTCACCTGGTTGAGTTCAGCTCTTGGTGACTTCAAGGATGTATCTGGATAGTTTTCTATGGAAGTGGTATACCGCTGTTATCTGAGATTTCTTGTCCTTTTCTTTTTCATTTACTTCTGCCTAATTGAAACCTTGGGATTCCCTGGTCATTCCCATCCATGTACTGACTAAGTCTGACCTGACAAGCGTTTTGTGATCAGCCCATACCCTATTTGTAATGTTGGAATGGGTGACGGTCTGAAGTCATCCAGTGCCCTTCATGGGGAGCTGAAGGTGACTCGAATCTAATCCAGCCTTCCAATGGCTAGAGCAGGGGTAGGCAACCTTGGCTCTTTTATGACTCGTGGACTTCAACTCCCAGAATTCCTGAGCCAGCATAGCTCATAGACACCAGGTGATTATTTTTTTTCTATTCAGCTCCTCAATTTGATGAACAGGGAGGATGTGTCCAACAAAAGTATGCAGAAGTCTGCTTTGAGCGACAACCTGAATATTACAAGCAGCTTTTTCCACTGTATGGTGGCATAGGACTACCAACATCAGAAAAAAATTCGTTCCAACAGCTGGTTATCCTAGAAAAATTGTTCCTTTTTCCTTTTGCTTTTAAACAACAGTCACATGTTGATTGGTTCTTGCAAGAGCATTCCATCTATTTGCTAAGTGCTTATCCTTTATTTTTTAAATAACTCAATGACTAAGTCCTCCATGCTATTTTACAGGATTATCCTGCTACTCTATTTTTTTAGGATGTGTAAGGTCCAGCTAATTAGCTTCATTGTGCTTTCTCATTAACATTATTTGGTGGCCATTTGTAATGGTGCAAAATCATTTTTAGCACAATTTTGCAACCATATTGCATAAAATATCATAAACCCACACAATTTCCATCTAATTCTGATGCCTAATATGCTTCTTCCAGGATTATATTCTTGTTTCATTATTATTCATTAGGCATTTTTGTTTAATACTGCTTTTTCCAGATACATCTATTGGCATTTCAATTGGCATTCCTATTGATAAGTTAACTTTTTCCTTGGTGAGGTTCATCAAAGCCTATAAACATATCTTTGTTGCAGATATATTGACTTGATGCACCTGTATAGAGCAAACAAATCTGTTTTCAAATTCAGGCTCATTCCAATTTCAAGTAAGCATTTATTTGCTAATATAAATACTGTTTCATTGTACCTTGTTATAGTTGCAGGCTTAACTTTTCTTTTAATACAATTGATCTCATTATCTTTCTCTGTTGTATAGGTCTTAGCTTGGTAAAATCTGCATGCACTTTTAATTTGTCCTGTTTTATTACAGTAAACACCAAACTACATTTCTCTCTTTTATCTTGTTTAGAGACTTCCCTTCAGTTGCATGGCTCAAATCACGCTGGTATGCCTCCAGTATGGCAATTACATTCTCAAGGGAAATTTCATCATGAAGTTTGATTAACTCTACTATATATTTATAGTTTTCTGGTAATGATCTTAATAACAGTTCCTTGATTAAATCAACAGAAAGGTTCACACTATTTTGTTTTAGTGACTTCTGAACAGAGAAACACTCAGCCACATGTTCAATTAAAATTCCACTCCACAGTAATTTCAGATTTTACAGATTTTCTGAACCTTAAAATATTGTTGCTGATTTCTGTGCTTGCATAAGTCTGTTTAAGCTTGCCCCAAATCTCCTTTCCTGAAGCACAATTTTTGAATCAATTTATAGTTTGCCGAGTTTAATCTCAGAATTATTTCAGACCTAGGTTATATATCCCGTTTCATCCAACCTATCCTAACTTGAGCTTCCTCTGGATATAGCAACTCCATAACTCTTAGAGGTCCAGTTTTTCAAGTAATGCCTCCATTTTCATGCTCTGATGTTTCTTTCCCATTTTCAAGCATGAGGTTTTCTGGTCCTGATGTTACTGCCATTTTTAAGAATGTTATGCTAGCTTTGCAGGCATTAATATAGTTCTCTATTAAAATGTTTTACGTTCTAATGAGAAGCCACAGTTGCGAGTGCTGGCTCAGCCCTTTGCTTGACCAAACATCTGGAAACAAATTCAGATGTTGTGGCTAAAGTGCCTTGAGGGCTTAGTGTTTAATTTGGATCTCATCTGTAATTCTTTTGTAGGAAATTACTGTAGATAACTCCCAGTTAATTTGCATCCAGGACAATCCCAGCCACCCATATACTCAGATCAGAGTAAGCATACAGCCCACCCAGTCTATCTAAGCAAAAAGGTTACTTGTTGTTTATATGCAAACATTAGCAAACATCAAAAAAGTTATCTAGCAAAATGGGACACAATCAGAGAGAGAAAGAGACAGGAACAACAGGTAAGAAATCACCTGTGGAGGTTCAGTAAAAGGACCACTGTGAAAGCAGCAGTTCTCTGGGGTAGGAGAAAAGCTCATCTCCAAAGATATGAGGACAAGATCTTGACATCCTTAACATTCTCCAATTTGATTCCACTGAGCCAAGAACCCAGATGAAAAAGAGAAGGTGTCTCTTCCTGTAGCAAGATCCCTCAGGGCAAGAATTAGGGCCACTGAACAGTGCAGAAAACCAAGCTGAATGTCCTCACCCCATCCTTCAAAACCTTGAGATAACTTGAGATTCCAAAGTTGTGCAGATCTGAATTCCTCTGATCAACCCTCTAGCTAGGAGTGATTGATCCAGAAAGTAACTTTATAATTCAAAGGCTTTTCACAATGAGTAAGACTACATACTATGGCCATGATTCACTATAACACTGCCATGTCTTTTGAGTTCTATAGAATATTGAATGGTAAGATCACAATAGGGGGGCCCACATAGACCTCATTCTTATTTATGGCTCATTTCCCTGTTGTTACAGCCTTGCCCCACCTGGCACTCCTATGCTGGGATCACAACATCTGGAATTCCCATCAAGATATTGGAAGACCATGCTGATTAGCAAGACTGGAAATTGTAATACCAACATGCCAAAAGGTGCCAGTTTAGAAAAAGGCCAGAGAATGTCTCCTTATTCAAAATTACAACCTGAGACTCATTACTGTTTGCTGGATAAGCAGAGAATGAACAGAGACCCCAGTTTTAAAAAGTAAGTAATGCAACTAGGAGCAGCATTTTCACAATATTTCTTTTTCGTAATTATGAACTTGCCAGCTCTCTCATCTTACCCACTCAAGACCAAACTTTTAAATGTTCTTAGGATTATTTTTGACCATGGCTTTCCCTTCCTTCAGATTGTATTTCCTCTCTTCCTGTGCAATTCCAGGGGAAATAGAGGCCAGCTAATAGATGAAACTATTGTACTTTGTTTATTTAGGCATGGAATCAAAAGACGTTTGACTTGGGAAAGCAAGTGATTACATCAACTAATATAAAATCCCCCAAAGCTATTGCTACTCACTTTTTATTTCTAGGCGCATGGGGACTCATTAGTTTTTACAGGTAGTGTTTCCAAAGCTGAAAGTTCTCCTATCACTAAATCTGGCTTTACTGCATGGGAACCTTTGCAAGGCTTCTCCTTCTCATTTTATCCCTCTGCAAAGAAACACACTTGAGCCATCAAGAATGATGAATTTGGTCTGAGGCTGGTCCTCCTCTCTCCTAGCAGTTACTTCCTCTTGATTATTTTAAACCTATTGTATTTTTAACTTACTTTCTGTCTGAAGCCAAAGCAAGCACTGAAGTCTCCTAACGCAGTGTGTTAAAAGTAAGCTTTAAACAAAAATCGTACTTTCTATAGTGGGTTGTGAAATTTCAAAGCACTCTACTGGGACTCTGAAATAGAGACGGCTTGCAAGGAGAAGGGAGCCTGGCACTCCTGCTACAAATCAACAATATTTCTTTTCTTTTTTTCTTTTTCTTTTTAGCATTTGCACAAAGATTAAATTACCCATCTCTGCAATGAATGCCAAGATTGTTGCAAATGTCCAAATAATTTAGGCCAGTGTTTGGCCGATACATTTTTCCACTGAGGGACGCATTGGCTCAAGGAAAAGCTGTTGAAGCTACAGACTCGGGGGAGAATAAAACTGTGCACAAGGAATTGCCTTAAGCTCTTAGTCATACGTCTTAGGGGTGCAAGGGAATTCGAACGAATGTTCTTAATTTATAAAACATTTATTTCTTTATTAAGTTTTGAGGCTGTCCCATTCCAAATGGCTCTGGGTAGCTTCACAGCATTAAAAGCAACTGTCCCAATGAACACATCCATAAAACAGCAATCATTTGAGGAATAAAATCATCCATCCATCACCTTAACCTAACGTGATGCCCTCCATATGTCTTTTGACCATGACTCCCCACAATCAGCAGGGTCACTAAGTGTTCTGTGACTTATAGTCCCAAAAAACAATCGAGAGTAAGGATAGTGAAGTCAGAGTAATAACTGATCAGGGTTCTACTTTCATAACGAGCCATGTTGGTATGAAATTTTGGAGCTGAAACAAGAGGCATTAGACACAAAACAATAGGTGCACACAATAGCAAAGTTGGATTAGCAGGGGTAGGCAACCTTGTCTCTTTTATGACTTGTGGACTTCAACTCCCAGAATTCCTGAGCATGGCTGGCTCAGAAATTCTGGGAGTTGAAGTCCACGAGTCATAAAAGAGCCAAGGTTGCCTACCCCTGGATTAGGGCTAAGGTTCATTTACAAGTTCAGTGCTTTGACATGTTTAGTCAGAAGTAAGCAGTTTGGCGTGAGGAGAATGGGGGATGTATAGAACATAAACAAAATGTTCACTAAACTTGATTCCTCCCACTTTACTTTAAATGCCAGCCAAACAGCCTTGTAAACTGAAGGGCTGCAGTCAGCCCCACCTTCCAATTACCACTGTAGCAGCTTTTTTTTTTTTTTAAGTCAGATAGGGCTACTGCTCCAAGATTACAGTTGTTAAAGCAGAGAATCAAAGAGCCTTTGGTTAGAGAATCAGAATTATATTCAGCATTAAAGGTGAAAATGAAGTGCAAATTCATAGGGAGACATTCTACATTTTGTTTAATTGTCTTTTATCTTTCCCAATAATTTCTCATATTGTGCCACTTTCATTTTCAGAACGCCCTGAGAAGTGAATTTCAGAAAACTATTAACAATTTCAAAAACCAGCTGTAATTCTAGGCTTCTTGCTGGGAAGTTTTAGAATACGTCTGTTTAACATGTCTTCCCTTCTCCCGTATTCTCTCTTTGATATCATTTAAATTTCTCTTAACCCGTTGGCTAGCATGAACTTGGTGGAATCTTCATAATTTATAACATCTCTGGTGTTTTTCTCCTGACTTTAATTAATTACTCTGCTCTGCTTTACAAAAAAAAAAAAAAAAGGAAGAATGGGATGGGTGTAAATAGTATCGATTTAAATTATATTTTGTAGTTGGAGAAGAAGAAGAAGAAGAACTAAGAGGATATACTGCCCAAGGCCCTCTCAGGCCTTTTTTCTCTGCCAGCCAAAATATCTCAAAGATTTGTGACTTACAGTTTTTATACTTGGTCTGTTAAAGGATCCTCTCTAAATCTTTTAAGCCTCCTTCTAAAGAAATAAAAAGGAGTGCCTTTTAAGGACACCACAAACTGTCTAATGCTTACATCATTTAGAGGGCTATATATTTCTATTGTCAAGTAGATATCCTAATTCCTCAGGGAGAGGCTCTCCTAATGTTTGGAGAACACATACAAACAAGTTGTTTCAAAATAGGTTCCAAATGCTAGTTATTTCAGATTGAAACTGCACTAACATCGGTATCTCTAAAATTGATAACCAGATGCATTTACCTATTTCTTTGCCTGATCACGCATTGTAGAAGTATTCTGTACTGTGTATGATAATATGGAGACATTTTCTCTAAAAGGTTTTTGCAAGGTGTAAAAGTCTCTGCCTGAATCAGGAGTTCCCAAATTCTTCAGCAGATCAACCCCTCCATGAAGTTTCAGATTGTTCACTGATCCCCAAAGATTTATTATATGAAAATATAATAATTATATGAAATATACTATTAACTAAGTAGTACAATAATATCAACAACTGCAAAAAATGATGATAATAACTTCACAAAAGTAAGTAATATTTTAAATATGAAAAATCTAAGATTTAACATACCTTTTTTTTGGCTGAAACTGTGAGGTTTATTAATGGGAAGGATGCATCTGCTGAGTGGGCGCTGCAATTTGGTTGGAGATTAGGGAGTTTTAATAGTAAGTTACTAGGTTCAATCTGTTCCTATTGACCTCCACACATTTACTGATACCCCCCCCCCCTTTTGACCCCAACCATTTTATCAAATCTCTTGGATGGAATTCTTGGGGTCGTTATTGACTGTTTTGTGTAAATACTGGCCTATATATGAAGCTAGTCTTGAATGTTGGAGACCTACAGTGGTATTTGTCTGAAATGGTATAGGATCTCCTGCTTGAGCAGGGGGTTGGACTAGAAGACCTCCAAGGTCCCTTCCAGCTGTATTCTGATTGAGTACAATTAACTTGGTTGCCTCTAATTCAGAAATATCAATTGCTCCACAATTGCTGCTGTATGATTGACCCAATAAGCGCATTTTCTTCTTCATACTCCTTCCCGTCATGCAAATCAGTCTAAAACACCATCAACGAAAACTCTTCTAATGGCAGAAATCCAGGTTAAACAAAAACAAAAACAAAAAAAAACCTTAGAGGGGTTAGATTGAGTTGGGGGGGAAAATGAGCTGACTTTGAAGACAGGGCTAAACAGGTACATTATAAATATACTTGGATTTTCTACTTAAATACAACAATTGCACGGCTCAACAAAATCACAACTTAACAGCACATCATGCAGTCTTAAATGCAAGCCCTGTGTTTCAGAGAGCACACTCCTAGGAAAACATACCTAGATTTATAATCCCCAAGCATTTATCTGAATGGAAGTGGCGTTCAGAAAACTTCCTAGCAAAACAGCTTCACAACTGAATAAAGAGCATCAACTGAGAATGGGAGAATTGCACAGCATCATCACATAAGGGCCACAACTTGCATGCCTCCATGAAAGACCATATGTAAACTCTGCCATTGAGTGAGTTTTTGTTGACGGGGTTTTAGACTAGTTTGCATGATGGGAAGGGATATGAAGAAGGTATAGTATAGTCATGTGTTTATATTAGGTCAACCATACACTTTTGTAGAACAATGTATATTTCTGAATTAGAGACAATTAGAGTTAATTGTGGCACTGTAGGCCTCCAACATTCAAGATTAGCTTTATATAGGCCAGAATTTACACAAAACAGTCAATTACATGTTTGTGCTAACGTCAAAGTGCTTGACCTTTTAACCTTATCATGGTTTGTTGCAGATGTTGATGATTGGAGTGTTTCCCCCCTTCCCCCCCCATTGCTTGAAGAGACTGCCAGGGTCCTCTGCATGCCAAAACTTGGACAAGCCTACCCTTTGGGTTAGTTGGGTGACCCACAGATCTTGTCTCAAAAAGCTCCCTTTTCCAAATAAAGCCAAGCTTTGTGGCAGCCTTTTGGCTTGAGGTGAGAATTTCTGCTAACAAGATTCTGCAAAGGGGCAGTTTACTTTTAAACTGCCATTAAGCAAGAATTCCTGAACAGACAAGCTATCTCACAAGCTGCAGTTTCAGAAATACGTCAAACTTCCTTTCTGAGCTCTAGAAGATTGCATCTGTGCTGCAGCTCCTCTCCACCAACGGGAGGGGAAAACTTGCAAAGTTTAGTCATCCAAATGGCCCTCTTATCTGCCAAAACCTAGAGCCAAAGAACACAACAACCACTCATCCCCCCCCTTATCCTCACCCCCTACGCCTTGCACAAATGACCCAAACTTGGTCAAGTTCACATGTCCCCAGAGATGATTGCATTTCACTGCTTCAAAAGAGCTTTGGTCTGCACAGCCTGTAGCAGCAAATTTACACTTCAAAAAGCAGACAGCTTTTTTCCACATCTTATTCACTTAATGGGTGAGAATGTAAAATTAGTTCCGTTGCTGATGAGGACCTTAAGCGAATTGAAAAGTGTTCATTTGTCAGCACAGACTTACTGCCTGGAACATGATTATATAGCTAATCCAATAATGGGTTTTGATGCTGAGCACTTATTTATATACAGCATCTATTGTTATCTGTTGATAATCAGGGCCTACAATTTACTCTTATTTTCCAAGTGTGTCATTAGATACAGAGACATCTCCTGGATATTACATGTGGTTAACAGTCCCACAAATGTACATGAACAAAACCTCAGGAACCGAGTGCTGTCTACTTCTAAATCAATCAGGGTTGAATTTGAGCTTATAGGGTTTAAAATACGAATGACTAATAAATATGTTGAGAAAAAAACCTCTGAGTACTATTTCATGTGGCACCAGATTAAATTTTTACATCCAAATGTTGCTGTTTCAGAGGGTTTTTATGAACGGATGTTTGGCTGTCTTTCTGATATTAACTTCCCCTGAATGTTAGTACTTAAAAAGGTTTGGAATATTTACAGTTTTTTTTAATAAGGCTTCTTCACTTTATATTAAGTAGGGGGACTAACTTCATAATAGTTTTAATAATTCCCCAAAGAATTTTAATTTTCTGTTTACACACCAAGCAGGTTTACATTCTGCACTTTGAGAAGACAAACGAAAATGTTTTCCCAAGGCACTGGAGTAATTTAACACAGCTGCATTTTATGTATATTTGGAATGATTTTAAGGATCAATGAAGAACAGGTGACCTAAATATTATTGGTGACCTACATTCTTTGGACTATTGCAACGTGCTCTGCAGGAGGTTAATTATGAAGGTGATGCAGAAGCGTCAGCTGGGGCCCAATACAGTAGCCCGAGTCATTTTTGGTGCACCTCAGTATACCCCCCATCACACTGCTACTGTATGGATGGGGCTGGTAGCCCCCTGAGTATACATGTTATGTGCTCCTTGTGCATGGTTGGCCAAAGAGCAATTGTACTTGGGCTGCAATCTATCTCCCATTGATAGGGCCCCTGATGGTTCTTCTGCTCGTACCATCCATCTTTCTGTTTTTCTGTGCATCCAGCCTGACCCTTGGCAAGCCCTTCCCATCAGAAATGCCAACCACCACGGCCTTTCTACATGGAGTCAGCTGCAGTTGCTTTAACATGTGCTGCAGCATGCCATTGTCCAAAATTGCAAACGGTGGAGAATATGGGGAAAGTGAAAAGAGAGTGAGAGTATAAGAAGGAAGAGGACAGGTTGTTTTGCCTCTAACGGTTGGTACATAACATTGGCTAGGAAACAGCCCTGGCCACGGCCCTGGGTGATAAGCCAACATTGTGGAAATCAGATAATTCTGATAGCTTAGATGTTTAAAGAAATTAGACAGGCTCACTATTAGGCAATGATCATTACCAAAAAGGAATATCGCAGACCTACTGATTTCAATAAGAGATAGCAGTGCAGACCTACAGGGTACAATAAATTTTTTCTCCCTTCTGTTGAATCATGTCCAATTCGCAAAGGTTGCCTGGGCAAGTCCCTGCAGTTTTCTTGGCAAGGTTTTTAAAAAGTGGTCTGCCTTCATGGGGCAGAGAGAAAGTAGAGAAAAGCACAAGGTGACCCAACTGGCTTTGTGCCCAAGGTGAGGCTAGAACTCCCAGTCTCCCAGTTTCTAGCCTGATGCCTTAACCACTACACCAAACTGGCTCTCGGGATAATATCTACTCACACAGTAACTAGGGAAAGTAGGTATAGAACAGTCTCAATCAATGCCTTGGAATGAAACACTAGCTAAAACAATCTTGGCTGAACTGGGCCTTTTTTGGTTTTTCTTTAAACTGCAATGGGAAGGAGCTGTGGTTTTGTGCACATTTAGCTTGAATTGGCTGTTGTAGCTTCATCAAAGTCTGGCTTGTAGCACATTCCAAGGCTATAACACCCCTAGTAGCTGAAATACTCCTGGTAATGAATCTTTCTATGCTACTGCCATATGACATTTCTCTATGTTCTTTAATTCCATAAAAAAAAAAAACAGTGCAGAATAATTACTGAATTGTTGGACAAGGACCAGAGAGATCTAGGTTCAAATCTACCTCTCAGTCCTGCCTACCTCACAGCGTTGCTGATGTGAGAATAAAAGGAAAGCAACCCCCCCTTTTTTTGTCTCTTTGCAAATTGGGCTAGAAATCTATTATTAACGAAAGAAAAACATTTGTGTGAGCTTGGATCACAATTATAGCTTTGCCCACAATTCATTAAGAGACGCATTTGGATGCCAAACAAGATGTTAAAAGCAAACGGAACCACTGAACTGCCTTGCCTGAAATACACAAGCTATGACACATTTTCATTTCAACAAACATTTTGGTGGATGGTAACTTTTGTTCTCCTCCAGTCTGCAATATATTCCTGTTTTGGTTGCAGAACAAAATCTTATGGGGCTGGAGGCGACCCATCAATATAAGGTTTAGAGCTTCCTTTGTCTGATGCCTCTTAAAATATATTATTTAAAATGCAAAATTTTTCACTTTACAACCCTAGGTAAAGCTTTACAGTTTACCTCGGTAAGGATTTTGCAAACATAGACACAGTGTAATGAAAGAAAAAGCAGTCCTGATCTGATTGAGAGCTAATAAAAATCAGGACTGAAAACTGAAAATAGCACCCTTATCATCTTTCTTTCATTTAGACCTGATTACTAGGGGATTATAATGCAATCACAGCTATGTGTGAGAGGTAACTATGGGAACCAGTTTTAACTGTTTATCTAGCCAAAGATCTTAATTTAAGTTTGAGCACTCACATTCATTTATATGAAAGACGCCAAGGAGACAAAGTACAGAAGAAACAGATGCTTGCTTGTTCTTCTCATTTAACTTTATAAGCTACCGCCCAATTTGTCTTTCAAGGCCAAAATTAATTTCTGATGACAATGTGAGCAAGTAATAAATGAAAAGTTCCTGTCCTGGGAAACTTGGTTTGAGTCAGGCTAATTTTCAGCAGGACAGGAAGGGGGAGGGGAATGCAGAACACAAACTAAACTATACTTATCGTTCTAAAAAGGACACCAATAACATATATATTCACTCTTCTGCTGATTGCCAGGATTTATAGAGGGGCTATAACACCTTTCTCAAGAAGGTGAATCAGGGGGGAAAGAAATCAAAAGACAATATACTGTCCATTCTTTCTTTCTTGTGCTATTTCTCAAGTCAGTTCCTTGATTTCTATTTGGATCTCCAAATTATTCAAATTTCCTTTGCTCAGAACTAATTTGCTCCTCTTGCTTGTTCCAGCACACGACCAGTCTATCATTTCGAGTAAGCAGAATGGATGTTGTTGTCCCCAGCCCACTGCTAGCTTGCTGGGAAGACCACCACCACGTAATTTTTTTTGGCTCGCCATTAAAAGTAGTGTTTTCCCTTCTCTGTTAATTTAAGCAAGACAATCTGGTCCATAAATGTTCTACATTCCAAATTATTCAAATGCCTCTATTCCAATTGGTTGGTGTGTGCTCCGATGGACATGCCCTTCCATTTTCCCTTTTCCATCTTCAGTGGCTTTTTTGTAGTAGTCTGCCTGCCTTGAAAGACTGGACATGTTCATTCATTCATTTATTTGCAGGTTAATAATGGAATGGGGAAATGCTGGCTGTTTGTTTTAATTGGATGACATTGGCATGAGTTCTGTGAAGGTTCACTTCATAACTCAGGTGGCAAGAAGAACTGTAAAACTATTGTTTTCCTGTTTTTTTACCAGTGCTCAAAAGAAATGCCCAGAGAAGGGACTGTTATTGGTACTTACGTCCCTGGCATGGGGAAAAGAAGCAGGAAAATCCATCAAGCTTGTTGGCCACAGACCAGACAAAATATTTCATTGTCTCTGAGATGAAGTGGAGGAAAAGGATTGACATCTGAATAGGGGGTCCTTAAACCACTTTGATTTCCAACCAGATTTTGCCCTAAAGACAAGCAGCTGAAAACTAAATGTGGGAAAGCACCTAGATCAGGAATGGAGATCCATCTGCAACCATCACTGGAGATTATTGTTCTAAGAAAGATAAACTAAGAAAGGATTTTAAGGGAGGGGATCTTTTAGCTTTATCAGTGTATGAAGCCCATTGGGTGTTAACAGAGCTCTTTTATTTCATTTCACACGTAAACTGGCATCACTGTGTTCAGCATTATCTTGGCTAGTTCTAGGAGCAGCATAAAAAAAGACTTGTAATTCCAGATGACCTCTGGTGCCTTGGTAGTTTATCCTAGACTTTTAAAGGCGCAAAGCCAAAAATGATCAGCTGTCTTGAAAACCTGAATGTTATACCTATGTATCGGTGACCCTTGAATAGGTAACAGAGTCTACATTTATTCCTTCCTCATTTTTTATTCCTTCATTGTTTTTCTTTTCATGTCCATATATGCAAAAAGAAATAATAAATGTTAACTCTTGTGCCTAATTAGTAGAATTTTTAAAAATACATTTTTTTCCTACCGGATATTCAATTTGACGGAAGAGAATTTACTTTTCATTAAAGAAAATATGAAAGAAGAAGAGATTTTGATTAAAATTGCTAAATGGAATATGGTGTCCAGATAGTTATTTAATTAAAAGATAGCCAAAGTGTATCTGTATATTTGTTTGTTTTCTGTATATGTATTGGAATATGTTGTATGTTGCTCTACAATCACCCCTCCAACAAGTCTGTACCTTTTCTGGTTCCCTTCTTCTTTCTTTCTTTCTTCTTTCCTTCGTCTTTTACCACTTCAGGTATCGAGGGAGATACAAAGTTCTGGTTTTTGCTCTTCTGATGGCCACAACCATTGTTGTTTGATGCTGTTGTAGTTTGTCTTTGATGTTGTCTCTCCATCTTCTTCTGTGTCTGCCTTGTGTTCTTTGACCTTCTCCTCTTTTTGTATATGCCTTGTATGGTATAGAATCCAAAGACATTCTCTCCAGGTGAGCAAACCACTTTATTTGCTGTTTTTGTATGTAGTCTTCTTTCTCTTATGATCTCATTTCTGATTTTATCTTCTGGTCACTCCAGCAGCTTTCCTCAAATATCTTTCTGGCTTCCCACTTTTCAAATAAGTCCCATGAGGAAATTCCTTCAGTTCTTCAGTTTATAAAGGAACTTCAAAGAGTTGCTTTCTAAACCGGGAACTCTTCCTTTGTGGCAAGAGATTTTTTTTGTCTCTTTTTAACTTTTCTTTCAATCTTTGTATAAGTCAATCTGTTCACCATCCACATTTACAACCAAAAGAGTCTCCCTGGTTTTAGAATTGGCCAACTTAGGAAGCCATTTTAAGAGATGGCAATTTCTGGCTCTCTTATTTCTCAGGAGTCGATCCCTAATATGACGAGATCTCAGAACTAGATAGATAGAGCATCAAATTATAGTAACAGACTCTATCAGCTTGTGACTTTGGACAATTGGGTTGTAACAGTATTGAGATAAGTGGACAAACAGCCTGATCTCATGCATGCTAGTAGACAGAATTAAATACTGTACTTGATCTTAGTCAAAAAGGCTCAGGAATGATACTGACTCCAGCAAGATAAATTCCACAGACTTTAGCAAATGTACCAGAAAAGTGAATGAACAAAACCACATCAACAAAGAAATGGGGCTGAAGAATTCACACAAACAAAAATGATGTGTCTCTCAAGATTTTCAGGAAATAAACATAACTAGTAGAGAACAGATCTTTTCTCTGGTGGAAAAAAAATATCTGAACATTTCCCTCCACTATACCTAAATTATTGTACTTGGTAACTTTGTGTGTTTCACACATACACATACTGTTGTAATGGTGACTACATGGACAAATCTATGTAGTTTTCTTGGGAAGAGTTCAAAGTGGTTTCCATTGCCTTCTTCCAAGGGCTGAGAGAGAGCGATTTAAGGTCACCTATCGGATTTTATACCTAAAGCAAAACTAAAACTCACAGCCTCCTGTTTTCTAGGCCATCATATCAAAGCAGCAAAGAAATATTAAAAAACATCAATTTTTGGCTACCATCTAGTGGATATCTAGATTTTTGCAGCTCAGATCTGGTCATCCTAGTTATATCTGTTTCAACAATTAAGGAAATTAATTAATTAATTAATTAATTAACTTGCATTCTTATCCTCTAGCACTGCTGTACCAATAATATAAGGCAGTTTTCTATGAACTTTTATGTTTCAGTTGGGTTATTGTCCCACAGAAATAAGTCTGTCCTATTGTTCATCTTTCACACAATGTTTCCCAACCCTGGCAACTTTAAGAGGTCTGGACTTCAACTCCCAGAATTCCTCAGCCAGCATCCTGGGAGTTGAAGTCCAGGAATCTTAAAATTGCTAATGTTGGGGGAAAATTGCTTCAGAGGGATCTCTCTTAGGAATCCTGAAGGCCCAAAGCTCATTCCCTACCTTATGGAATATATACAGAGAAACGGCTCAACAAATTCGTAGATTTTACCAAACTGAAGTCAAAAACAGCATTCAAGATTACTTGGATTGAATGAGAAAATGAATTCAAAACTAACAAAACAGATAAATATGAAATTCTACATTTAGGTAGAGAGAATCAGTTGTGCAAAAACAAAACAGAAGATTCTGAGGTGGATAACTCTACTTTGAATTAAGTTCATTTCCAGGTGATTTCATGTCAGCATCTATGTAGTTTTTTGGACAATAATATAGATGTGGGTTTTCCATCACTTTCGTCTGAGATTTTTTTTTTAAATTTCCTAGTATAGCCTACAAACATTTATTTCCTAGTGGTCTCAAACCAGATTCTAACCAAAACTGACCCCATTTAGCATTTGACATCAACTAGGTTCCATTCAAACTTCAATAACAATATACCTGATTTTAGTAGCCCAGCAGCTAAGTGTAGTCACATTAAAAACTGGTGCAATTCCAGATTATCACAAGAATAGCATACAATCCAGAAAAGTAGTGTTTTGATTGAACTCTATGAGGAGAATTGAGTCCAATTACGAACACCACAAGTTTAGAAATGTCCACTAATTCTATCCAGACAGGGCAATGTAAATGATGTTCATTCTAGAAGAAAGTTTAATGGAGTGCTGTGTTTAGCCTTAAAGCAATCCAAGATCCATATTCAAATATGTGGAAAATTGCCCGATCAGTGGGCATTCCAGAAAAGAAGACTTCAGCTAACTACAACAACTGGAAGCAGGCTGAACACCACCAAGAATTTTCTGATAATGCAAGGTGGTCATATATGGAGCAAAAATGCCAAATATGCCAGACTCTTCTTCATTACAGATTTTTAAACCAAGACTGGATGGGCATCGCTCATTTGCTACAGTTAAAGATCAGACTAGTTAGTCCTTGATCCTCAGAGAAATTCTAACCTTCTATTATGCTAATATTGGCCTCTGCAATTGGCAGCAATATGAAACCAGTAAATGGAATTGGTCTGGCCTAATACCAACAGATGTTTTTGCCTAGTTAAAACAAAATAAAACAGAACTTTTTGCTTGCTTCATTCCTTTCAAGCCACTGATTACAGAGTTCTAGATTTCTGACACTCACAGATGCACAAATGGATACATTTCCAGCATCGATATTCTGCGTATGCAATTCAATGAACCCTTTGTAATGAACTCTCAAGATTAAATGCTTCTCCTGGCTTCTGCTTTTGAGAAAAATCATTCCTCACATATGAATGGAATTTTTCATTAGCAGCAGTGGTTTGGGGGAAAAAAAAAACCCGGAGCAGTCATTTATTTATTGATCTATTTATTTTTTTACTAAGATTTCCCTGCTACTCCATTCAGTACTGGATTTGATACTAAGCTGCAGAGGGGGAATATTGTGTTGGAGAAAAGGGTGAAGTTTCCTTCATGATGTCCAGTTGTCCTAGTCCGATCTGGTGTACCATACTTTTTCTTTAAAGAAAAAAAAACACTCTGTCATGCTTGGCCTAAACATGGTTTATTGAATAATAGTCTAGATTCTTAAGTATGAACTATGCCATGGGTCGGCCATCCGAAACGTCGGATGAGCCGCACGGACCCATTTAGCTTAAAAAAAAAAAACGCTGGGAGCCGCGCGTTCGCGCATGCGCGCGCACCCGCACATGCACGCGGCCCCGTTCGCGCATGCGTGCGCGGCCCGCGCACGCGCACGCACCCGCCCGCGCATGCGCGCATGCGCTCGCCAAAATGGCGGAGGAGGCTCCGGAGCCGCAGGTAAGGCCTCAAAGAGCCGCATGCGGCTCCGGAGCCGCGGGTTGCCGACCCGTGAACTATGCAATATAAACCATAATGATTGAGTTGATAGCTGACAATAGGCCTAAATCAAATAAAATATATTATTACTTTGCATAACGGAGGGTTCCAGCTACTGTATTTAAGGGACTATGTCATTTTCCCTGAGAAAAACTGAGCTCCAGGCTCCTTGGAGAAATGCAGCATACACATGTTGACTCCCAAACCATGATGGGTTCTGGAATCTGCACCTGAGCAAGACTGTATTAAGGATGAGCTGGCAGGATTAGTCAAAGCAAAACGCATGCCTCACAGGACTCTGAATTAGGACCAGGAGAATCCTTCTTCATTGCTCCCTCTAGTCACATCCACATCAACCCATCAATAGAAGAAAGAAGCCTGGAAGGGAAAGGTCATGATGAGGAAGCATGTTTACCTCCTGGCCTCTATCCTGGATAAAGTTATATCTATCTATCTATCTATCTATCTATCTATCTATCTATCTATCTATCTATCTATCTATCTATCTATCTATCTATCTATCTATCTATCTATCTATCTATCTATCTATCTATCTCTATCAATCTATCTATCTATCTATCTATCTATCTATCATCTCTCCCTCTCCCTCTCCCTCTCCCTCCCTCTCCCTCTCTCCCTCTCACTCCCCCTCCCTCCTCTCTCCCTCCCTCCCTCTTCCTCTCTCTCTCTCCCTCCTCCCTCTCCCCCCCCTCTCTCCCTTCCCTCCCTCTCTCCCTCCCTCCCTCTCTCCCTCTCCCTCCCTCTCTCACACACACACCCTTTTCAGTTCAGTCTTTGGGATTCTCAGATTGCCGCAAAGTTCTGCTGAAGGCAGGTGTGGACAAGAAGGCCTTCTGGATCCCTGATCCAGCTAACTGCCTAGCTTTCAAAGAAAGGAAGCCAAAAGAAAAAAAGAAAAACAAATGCACTTACAGACAATATCCTCAGCAACATTGCCCCAAATGGAAATACAGAACTCTTTACAGAAAGATGGAACTATAGAACTGATTATAGAGTTCTATATACAAGTAGTCCTTGGCTTACAACTATTCATTTAGCAACCGCTCAAAGTTACAATGGCACTGGGGGAAAAAAGGGGATTTATGACCGGTCCTTGCACCTACGATCATTGCAGCATTCCCCACAGTCACGTGTTCAAAAATCAGGTGCTTGGTAACCAGCATGTATTTACAACAATTGCAACCTAGGGTCATCTGATCACCATTTGTGACCGTCCCAGCTGACTTCCAACAAGCAAAGTCAATGGGAGAAGATGGATTCACTTAACTACATGATTCCCTTAACGCTGCTATGATTCACTGACCAACTCTGGCAAAAGGTTGTAAAACTGGGTGCGACTCAACCATCTTGTTTGGCAATGGAAATTCTGGTCCCCATTGAACCCCTGATATAGTGTAACATACAGTATAATATAGAACAGTGTAGCATAGCTGGCTGGGGAATTCTGGGAATCGAAGTCCATCTTAATGTTGCCAAGTCTGAAAAACACTGGTATAGAATATAGCAGTTTCACTTTGCCTGCTATATTCCTTAGAGACACTTCTTCTTTCTGGTCACACTTTCTACCTCTTGGCTTGTCTTCTTCTGACTTATTGCTATCTTTTTTTTAACCTTTTATCAGTTCCCTCCTTTAGCATTTCTAAAAAAACCTCAGCTATCTGCTGCACTTTGTGTTCTTTTATATTAGGACGGTTTGTTTAACAACATTCTTCCTACATATGTTTTTTTTTCTTTCTATCACTCCTTTTGGAAAAAAAAGTTCAGAGTTTCAAAGGACTTTAATTTTTATTGATACGGGGGAATGAATAAGGAGGGGAAAAGAAGACTGACCAAACCCAAAGCTATTTTTAGCACTGGCCAAAACATTTCTCTTCAAACACATCTGTCAATGAATGCTATGCAGCACCTGTGTTTAAGCAGTAAAGGCTTTCCTTTTTTTTCTCTTAATAATGTCTTACATTAATGGTGCTTTAATCTAGAAATTCCCAAGGCACTCTCCATTTAGATTCAATAATCTCTCCCATTTGCCACCAAACTGAATCTGTCTCCAGAGTGAAACTTGGCAGTAGAGAAACAGCGCAACAGTTTGCAAGGGAATATACTAAAAGATGAGTGAAAGTGTAACATAGGGATCCCCAACACCCCCCCCAGGCCGCGGCCCACTACCGGGCCTTGAGCCCTTCAGAACCGGGTCACGGAAGTGGCAGGTGAGCGCGCGCACACACATCCCCACTTTTGTGAGCAGCAGATGAGCGCATGCACACATGCTCCATGTGCACAAGCGACGGGCATGTGTGCCTACTGCTCGCGCAAATGGAGCTGCACACAAGTGTATCCGCTGCTCATGCGGATTTCAGTCAGTCAGCAAAGCTGGAAAGGTTGAGGAACTCTAATGTAACACAAGGAGAACCAGGGCACTTTCATACTAGCCGATGTAAGGAGCTGAACGTATACATGAGCAAGCTCTTGCAGACAAGTCCTTATAGTATGAGAAAATGTGCAAATCTTCAGAATTCAAGGCAGCATGTAGCCTGTCAAGTCCAAAACAACAATAGAAATGGACTCTGATTTTCCCTTCTCGCACAAGTGCTGGTGGGCGAGTTTCAAACTCTGTGGACATGAACTGTGCAGGTAAAACCCAACCAACATGCTTCCTCTCATACCATAGAATAACATTCACTATAAGCATTTGGTGGCTGCAGGAGGTGGGAAGAGAGAAAAGGGGGGGGGGATTCCACTATAGGAAGGTTTTTTTTTTCTTCTTTTTAATCATACAATCCTGGATTTCAAATGTTGGGAATTGAATCCTTTTTCTCCATACGATCATACATGAATGTGTATGTGTAAAGTGCATACACTTCGTTATGCATGCGCCTGGCTTATAATCACAGTAGTCCTCTACCCAAAACACACATACACAGAGCTCATAAATTCATCAATGTGAAGTAAAGATGGGTAAATTTATTTCTTCTGGCCAATTTCACTTTCACACAGCTGTTCTTCTATTGTAATTTGTTTCCACGTTAATCTAGAAGACAAGGCATCTGGGGAATGGTGAACCACCAAGAACTGTAATTTCGTTATGGATTTATGATATGGATTCTCCTCATGAAGGTATGTTATTTTGTTTTAATTTTAATTGTGGTGAATTGGCAAGAATCCATTGACAGTGTATAAATTAAATAAATAATTAAAATAGGAGTAAAATAGAGCCAAATTTGCCACATGAATTAATGAATATATACAGGTAGTTCTTGACTTACCACCATTCGTTTAGTGACTGTTCAAAGTTACAAAACACACTGAAAAAAAGTGACTTATGACCGCTGGAGGCTAAAACATATAAGGAACGGTTGCAGGAATTGGGTATGTCTAGTTTAATGAAAAGAAGGACTAGGGGGGTGACATGATAGCAGTGTTCCAACTTCTCAGAGGCGGCCACAAAGAAGAGGGAGTCAAGCTATTCTCCAAAGCACTTGAAGGCAGGACAAGAAGCAATGGATGGAAACTAATCAAGGAGAGAAGCAACCTAGAACTAAGGAGAAACTTCCTGACAGTTAGAATAATTAATCAGTGAAACAACCTGCCTCCAGAAGCTGTGAATGCTCCAACGCTGAAAGTTTGTAAGAAGAGACTGGACAGCCATTTGTCTGAAATGGTATAGTGTTTCCTGCCTGAGCAGGGGGTTGGACTAGATGACCTCCAAGGTCCCTTCCAACATCATCATCATCATCATCATCATCATCATTATTATTATTATTATTATTATTATTATTTACAACCATTGCAGCATCCCATAGTCATGTGATCAAAACTAAGGTGCTTGGCAACTGACTCCCATTTATGACGATGGCAATGACCCGGGGTCATGTGACCATCTTTTGCGACCTTCTGACAACCAAAATCAATGGGGAAGCCAGATTTACTTAACAACCATGTTACTAACTTAGCAACTGCAGTGCTTCACTTAACAGCTGTGGCAAGAAAGGTCATAAAATGGGGCAAAACCCACGTAACAACTATTTCACTGAGCCACAGAAATTTGGGGCTCAGTTGTGGTCCTAAGTTGAGGGCTACCTATAAATGTTAGCAAATAAACACGCCCTCATGTCAAACTTAACTTCTGGTAAACTGAGGGAACATTTATTGGTAATGTTTGGCAGCCACAAAAACATTTATCTAAACAAAATCAGAAAACATCATTAAGAGACCACTATATTACAATCGTGTTCACTGCCTAGATTAAACACTATAATGAGGGGACCATCTCCCAAGGAAGGGGGCTGAATAATTATGATGTTGTTCCTGAAAAGGCCCCATCTCTGAAGTGAACCATTTTGAGGTGTTCTTGAAACCAGTTCCTGGAAGGACAAATCATGAATTGTCCCTTTTTGAAGAAATAATCATTCATTCCTTAATACATTCTTACTTAAATTACAGTGTATTCTATATAGAATTACCCTGGAACAAAGTTCACATCTGGCTAGACTGCTGACAGATGTGATTTTCCAAGTCATAAATAACATTGTCTGGAATCCTTGCAAAATCTTCCACTTTATTCCTAAACCCAATTCAAGTTAATTCCTATCTATAAAACAGAAATTCTCAATGATTTAAAGTCAAGATACATAAATCGCTGCCTCCTTCAGTAAAGGAAGTGTTTCAGCCTCCTACTATATTTGATTTTGTAAGCCATTTTTCCAAACAGAAATTGTTTTGTACAAATTACTTTAGCCCGGGACAATGACTCCATAGATACTAGCAGTTTTTGACATTATCACTATCAATGGAGTCTATATTCATGGCATTTTGCTCTGCAAAAAAATATCCTTGGTAGGTAAAATGAGGTTGGTTTACACATGAGCAGCATTAAAAATTGGCCTGTTTATTTACTTAAAGGACTAATATGGCTGCTCATCATAAGAAATACAGCTCTGGGTGCCTCATAATAGCAATCAAACTCCAAAAAACAACAAAAGCAAAAACCTGGCACCTCAGCCATCCTCCTCTAATGCATCCAACAAAACCATCCCAGGTTTGTGTGGGAATGAGATAAAGTTTGAACAGTAACAGCAACAGAGTTGGAAGGCACCTTAGAGGTCATCTAGTCCAACCCCCTGCTCTTGTAGGAGACCTATACTATTTCTGGTAAATGGCTATCCAGTCTCTTCTTAAAAGCCTCCAGTAATCGGGCACACAAACTCTTCATAAACGGCTTCATCTTTGGCTGAGATGTGCTTTCAAGGCGAACAAAGTCACACATTTCGTCCTGAGTCTTCAAAGCTATATCTGCATCTGCAGGGAGCCCAGGGTGGGGGAGCAGAGTCTATGCAGAAAGTCAAGAGTCAGATAGACCAAAAAACTAATGTCATCAATCCTATCTTGCTTGAATAGGGCTTAGAGAAGGAGCTGAGTCATATATATATATACACATCTCTGAAATGTTGATTAACAAAGCTTACATTCCAGGTAATACCTACTTCCATTACACTGAAAAGTTAGGGCAATGTAATCAAGCAAAGGAAGTTTGTAAACTGACAGTCATAAGTAGCCAAAATGGAGCTTCCAGGAATGACAGCAAAACACTAATGTTTTTCTAATAAACATGGGAGCAAATGGAGGGCTTATTTCTCCCGCACAGCCACTCAGTAACTTTCCTGAGCATTAAACTGACATAAAAATAATTGATAGGAAAGAAAATGCATTCCACTTGCAGTTCTGCCGTTCCTTCGTTATTTAAGATGAATCTGATCTGCTGCTTCCTGCTGTGGAGATTACATCTTGAATAGTTAATACCAATTTGGTTACTTTTAGGGAAAAGAAAAACAAACTTTAAAATAACACACACACACACACACATAGAATTTATCTAATTGGAAGACGGACGAGAGAACATCCAAGAGGAATAAATCAATGTCACTCTGCCGCTTGTAATAATTTCCAGGACAGTTGCTTTTTTAAAACAAAGTTTTGATCAGTAAAGGTGTATATACGTATTATGTATAAAAATAAATATGTATGCATGTATATAGTTAAACCTATCATTAAAAAGTAATTACACAGGGCTAGAAAAAGGAGTCGGAGAGAAAGGAATGTGATATGTAATTTTGAATATATATTAGTAAGAAGAAGGCTATTGAGTGATGAATTAACATATTGTTTATGATAATTAACCATATCTATTATTGTTAGTTAAACACATGTACCCAGACATTATGCTGTTTGCTAAATATTGAAAATGTTATTTGGAAAAACCCCAAACCCAAACCCAACCCTAACCCTAACCCAAATCCCAACCCTAATCCCGACCCCACCTTATCCCTAACCCTATAAAAACTAATAAAATCTATACCAAAAAAAAGTAATTATACAGGTGGTCCTTGACTTACAAGAGTTTGTTTAGTAACCATTCAAAGTTACAACAGCACTGAAAAAAGTGACTTATGACCGTTTTTCACAGTTATGACCTTTGCAGCATCCCCATGATCATGTAATCAAAATTCAGACATTTGGCAACTGGTTCATATTTATCACAGCTGCAGTATCCCAAGATCACAGGATCCCCTTTTGCGACCTTCTGACAAGCAAAGTCAATGGGGAAGCCAGATTCACTTAACAACCAGCTTACTAATTTATCAATTGCAATGATTCACTTAACAACTGAGGTGAGAAAGGTCATAAAATGGGGCAAAACTCACTTAACGAGTGTCTCACTTAACAAATGTCTCACTTAACAACCGAAATTTTGGACTCATTGTTGTAAGTCGAGGACTACCTGTAATAGAATTATTCACTTTGGCATTTTATTTCAAAATCTGGTTTCAATCTACCTCTGAGATAAATGTTGGCTTTTAGAGCTTCTATTCTTCATATACTGGATAAGTAAAATTGAACACGCTCATCAGAGTATCTCACACAACTACTACAATATCCACATGCTCCTCTTTTTATACACCTTCCAATAATCAAGCGATCTCTACATAGTTAGATTTTTTTTTGTATCCATTCTTCTAGATCTAAAACAGAGGCAGGGCAGAGGTGAGCCTCCAAACTCCTTAGCCAAAGGCCATCTCCCAAGGCTGGGTGTGGTTGAAGGAAACAATGGCAGAGACATTGTGGGGTAGACGTTTCCATGTTTCTCTTTTTTTCTGAGATGTTCTTCTGCCTTTCCCATGCCAAAGTTGCCAAGAAAGGGTCAAGTGGTTCTTAACATGAGCTGGTTTCCTTGCACAGGTTAAAATTAGACCAAAGGCTAAAGGAGATCATCCCCAAGCATGCAGCAGCCAGAAATGTGACTTAAGGAGGAGACCATACAGAAGCAACAGGAGTCTTCCCGGATTCATGACCGAAAGCACCAGTTGGTAGGCTTCCAACAAGGTTTAATACAAATGTGCTTCCTTTGTAAAGAATATTACAGAATAACAGATGGAGAGGTGAACCAGAGCAATCTGGATGGAGAAAGATCCCATGATGAATGGTTGAAGGAACCGCCTGGGGAAAAGAAGATTAAAAGTAGAACTGATGGCTGCCTTCAACTATTATCACACGGAAGATGGAGCAGACTTACTCTCCGTTGAGTGGTAGAAACTGCAAGGAAGAGTTTCTACTTAAAACTGTTTAAAGGTTCCCTAATAATAAGTGTTGGTTGATAGCAGAACTGACCACCTTGATTGCCCACCTTTTTCTAGAGAAACATCAATAGAGGTTAGACAATTATTTGGGGGTTTGGGTGTGATGACCTTAAAGATCTGTTTCACCATGAATGATCGTTGAGGTGGTGATTCTGAGGGTGAGATTGCAATTTAGCACACTCTTATATGCTGGTATCAGTGCTGCAATATTACATCTTTTTTAACCTGCTTAATTTAATTTGAGCTTGCTTTATGTACGCTCACAATGCAGCAGAGATATTGATGCCAAGCAAAGAAATCAATTAAGAGAAAAATGTGGGGGGGGGGGGAGTGTATCCTCTTTTAAAATGAAGAGATGAATACAGATAGGCAAAAGTCAGGTTTACGAAAGATTAAAAATGAGATTGGGAGGCACGTGCCATCTTAGGTAAGGGCAAGTAGAGATTAAAAATGGCTGTCCCATCAATAGGGCAGGAACAAAAACATTTCACAACTTGGCAGCTGGGTAGAGAGATAATCGTGTGGATAGAAAGATGGACCTCCCTGCTAAGGAGAGATAAGAGAACCAAAAAAAAAAGGAGGAAGTCAGAAAGGTAGTTTGGTTTTTCTTTTCAGCCACTGTGGTCTTTGCAGTTTATTATAATGCTAAAACTGAACTTCAGTCGGAATGTGGAATTTTTTTAAAAAATAATATCGATAGCATCAGCACACAGATGTCTCTGGCTTCCAGTTTCACTGCCGTGTCTTCTGATGGGGCAATAATGCAAAACCTACTAAGTTACTGATATGTGATAGAAAGCTATCTGATACCTTGGAGGCCTAGGGTTGTGGCTATATAAAGCAATTGCAACAGAAAGAATAACTGACAGCGGAGAGGCTGGAGACTTGACAACAGTTTTTTTTTTCTTCCTAAAGAGAGTTTAAAGTAGTCTTGGGGAAATTGTCTTCTCGTGGTAGACACACATGTTTCGTGTAGCCTGCCACTGCCAATGAATACAGAGGTTGAACAGAATTCAGAGACAGATTAGCCCTTCGGCAAATCGTTTTATGCTTACTAGAGATAAATATAACATGCGTGGCCAGCATGAGCAATAATTCATAATTTAATCTGCAACTCTGTATTGTTTCTACAGCTATAAGATGGGTAAGAGAGACAAAGAAGCAGTTGTGAGAACTAATCAACTAAAAACCAAAAATTACCCTTTTGTCAATGTGATACTTCTCTTTTGTGTCTTAGCCTCTACCCTTTAATGATTCTGGTGACAGGCTATTCAAGATATATTTGCAGTCCATCAGTCTCTAATTTTTTAGTATCTGGAAGACTTCTTCTTTCCACTAAAGAATGAAAAGCTACCTCGTGAAAAGGCCTCCACTGTTCTTGAGCCATCTCTGAAGGCTTTCACACCGTTATAGTTGTACATTTCTTTGCTGAGATGGGCAAATCATCATCCTTATAAATGCACTATTTGAAGCAATTGAATTAAAGTTTTGAGTCAGATCATGGTACGGAGACCACTTCAGGAAGAGAAAAACCTTGCCTATCAAATTGTTTATGGCACCCCATCAGATTGAATTCTTGATCTTCTCTATAACCCTTAAATATCTTTGGATGGAGAGTTGTCTCAAAATGCTTCAAATCCTTTTTGGGCTTTCAGGGACTGTTGTGAATTAGTTTCACCCTTACTTTTCTCAGTAAAACCAGGCTTTCACCTATGAATTCTCCATGCGCATTCAAATTACTGAAGATTGAAAGATTGCTGGTTGTTTTTTTAAGTTTTAGTGTAAAACAGTGGGTGCCTGGTTTATGTCCCTAAAGAAAATTTGACAGTAAGATTAAGGTAGTTTCTTTGATACTTGGTACCCATGAGGAATGAAATTATGATTTTAAAAGATATGTAGAATCATATTATCTAATATGACATTTTGAAAAAGAAATCTCAAGAAATATCCACATCTTTGGAACCATATCCAGAAGAAGAACAAGAATTGGAAAATATCCCACCCCCCATACAGTTATGGAGTCATCTCGTACATTTGTCTTCAAAGTCAGACTTTCAACTTCTCTGGTAATTAATACTAGTGTTATGGTAAGGCCTGTACAAATCAACTTTGATCCAATTCAACTTGGATGCGAAAAAAATCAAAATTCAAAAAAAGAACATGTTTTAGTTCAAACATGCAGCTTGAGATCTTAGAACCAATCAATTCAATTAAATCTGCTCAGAGATTTGATATTTGGTTTGGTAAGAGATTCATCCATAAACTTGCTGCAGAAACTTCTCTGCCTCATTTTTTTTGGCAAAATTGGTTGAAAACAGCAGGGGTTGTAAATCCTTCCGACAATATTAATCCTCCTCAATTTCAACTGGATATATCTGCAAGGAGTTCGCTGAAATACCACTTCAATGTATATTCAAAATAGTTGCCCTTTTTAAAGATAGGAGGTAGCAGTTTCCAAACTATCCAACTTGTTGTGCTGACCAAAATTGACAGAACACAGGTCAATCCCGCCAACAAAGAGACACCATATATCTTTCAACCTTTCAACAGGCTCCCCATCTTCATGCAATGGTATGCGAGAATGACCTTGGGAGATGAAGGAAAAGCCACAGTCTAGACTGTGGTCTAATAAAAGAAATCTGAGTCTGGAGGAGGGGTGGAGTGGGAGAAAGAATCTCAGAAGAGAGCTACTCAAGACTGAAAGCCAGGTGAGATAGTCCACATAAGAAGCCCCAACCATGAGTACTGACTTTACCTTCATTCTAAGGTTACAGTAACAGACTTTTGCACAGGGGGTTCTTCTGAGATGCCTTCTACACTCCCAACCCTCCTTTGGACACAGATTTTGCTTATCAGATGCTGTCTAGGCTACGGCTCTTCCTCCTGTCTCCGAAGGTCATTGCCACATTTACACTTCTCAGTGAAGACTTGCTCTCTGTCAGGTAGAGGGAGGAGTCCCTCCTACCCCTCTCTCTGCTGCAGACAGCAATGTTTGACCCTTTTAAACTTTTAAACAAAATACAGAAGTTTGTATATGGAGTGGAGTGTACCACCTCCCAGCCAAGGTTTAGTATTTCCAAGAAGCTGAGAAGCCCAGGAGAATTGAAATAAGGGGCCAGATGCTTCAGGTAGTATTTTTGTTGGAGCAATAGGTCACAACTTGCATTAGTTTTATTTTCTGAGTGGTCTAAGTCAGATCTCAGCATCTAAATGGCCTTAATTTCTCTGTAACAAGCTAGTGCATTAGGGATAATTTAGCCTTTATTCATACTTTAGGAAACGGATCTGTTGCAGAATTGGTTTTAACCATTCTCTGCATTCTTCCATTACCATATTTCCTTTCCAAGCAGTTTATAGCTATAACCTGTGCCCTTTGCCCCCCAGAATTCATGTTCCTACAATTCTTCAAGCTTCTGATTTTCTCTAAAGGAGATAGACAGTACAATTCCTCTTAAGGACAGAAATGGATTTGGCCCCTTATTTCAATGCTCCAGATGTACCTAGGCAGTTAGGTGCTATGATTGATGTGGGGGATTTGGAATAGCTTTCCATTAAATTTTTATCTTCCTCCCTGTGTTCAAGAACATGTTTGAAGCAGGTTTTCACAGTGTCAGTTGGGCAGTGTTGTGCTTCAGGATTTTTTTTACCATGGTCTAGACAACAAGTTTCCTGACATTTTGCCAGCAAAACATCAGGAAACCTGTGTCTAGACTACAGTCACAAAACCCTAAAGCTCAACATTGCCCAAAGTTAAAGTTTATTGGGTCCTTTTCTGTGACAGACTAAATAAGCTTGGTAACTTTTCATTTGCCATTGCTCCTTCCTAGAAAGGACACCTGATGTTTCGCCAGTCTCTCCTTGGGTGGGAGGTGTCTTGCTGTCCCTTTCATTCAGCAGCTCTCCCATTTCCTCATCCTACCCCCAGTTCTTCTAGAAGGGGAAGACGAATATGAGGTAAAGTGTATCTCGATTCGAGATTGTTCCCCTGGAAGGAAAAATTGGAATACTTTGTTTACTGGAAGGGCTAGCTCAATGGGAGAAGCAGAAGCTGGTGTCCA
The DNA here is from genome assembly GCA_023970755.1 of Azemiops feae. Taxonomy (NCBI): domain Eukaryota; kingdom Metazoa; phylum Chordata; class Lepidosauria; order Squamata; family Viperidae; genus Azemiops; species Azemiops feae. The sequence goes on along the minus strand of JALGBA010000425.1, from coordinate 759,340 downwards.
TTGGCCACAACTTATTTGCCAGTCTATCTAAAATGACCACACAAGTCTCATCGCAATAGACTGCCTCAGAGATACCACACATTCTTTCAATGCTTTCTTTCCCAAAGCTGAACAAAATCTGTTGTTTTCTCCAGAATGCAGATTCACCAAGCAGGATCCCTCAACAATTTGAGCATCCCAAAATACTTTCCTTTCTTTCTGTTCAGGAAGGGCAATGGGAGATCCAGTTTGGTGTAGCCATTAAGGCACCAAGCTAGAAACTAGGAGACAGTGAGTTCTAGGCTTGTTTTAGGCTCAAGGCCAGCTGGCTGACCTTGAGCCAGTCCCTGTCTGTCAGCCCTACAAAAAAGACAATGGCAAATCACTTCCAAAAACATTGCCAAGAAAACTGCAGGGACCCTGTCCAGATCGCTGCCAAGAGTCAACATTGACTCAAAGGCACAAAAGGAGGCAGGTGAAATGAGTTCATATTTTCCCAATTCAATATAACTTATGAATCCAACTAATAGTTTTGCCTTCAGGCAGTTAACTCACCATGCCAGTATGGTTCTAAAGAGCTAATTCATTTTTTCCCTTGCCCATGTCAAAAATAAACTTAAAACACTGAGCTGAGTTTCAACCCAAAGACTACCATCTTGTTCACTACTTGTACCCAGTGCTTTTTTTGTAAAAAAAAAAAAAAAAAAAAGGTGCCGGAACTCACACATCTCATACAACCCACTTTGCCTACCCTACAAGGTTCCATCCAAAAAAGGTGCCGGAACTCCGTTCTGAGCGTTCTATGAGAAAAAAAGTCCTGTTTGTACCAAGCCAGGAGGCTTTGATTACAAAGTTTACAGCAGACAAATAAATGCACTGTGGGTGTGGGGGACCAAATCACTATTATATCTTCTCTGTAAAGGAGGATTGGCTGTGTAAAGACAAATTCTTTTCTTCCAATCCTTTTTGAAACATGTATGTATGTATGTATGTATGTATGTATGTATGTATGTATGTTTGCAGGTGGTTTGGTGTAGAAGCATCTATATTCGTCTGGTTCGAATACAGAAAGGAGAACCACAGATTGGTCCATTTTGACTCGATCAAGATTTAAACTTTGCTGGAATTTGCCTAATAATCCGGACAAATTAAAACAAGAGACAATTCAGGATGGTTACCCTGTATAACTAATCCCCCAAACTTTTGCTTTGTAAGTTGTTCTAGAAAGCATCAATCTGAAAGATTTCCCATGCTGCCATTCCATGTTTTTGCCTAATCTCTAAACATACATGTGGCTGAGGGGCTTTAGAAATAATAGTTTCTGGCATCATTTATCTTTCAAGCCTCTGTTGCAGTACAAGAAGGGTTTATCTGGAAGGGTATCTAAAGACAGCACTTGCAGAGAATTGAAAAGGCCTCAGCAGTTGTTATCAGTCATTTGACATATATAAGCAGCAGGCTGTAATGATACAACTGCATCCTGTTCCAAAATAGTTTCTCCTTTGTTCCAATGTTTTATAGAAGGCCTTTATAGAACATGGTACTCATAATAAGGATAGATTTTTGTATGTGTGTACTTCTTTTTTTGTTTTTATGAGAAGCTGATCACGGTGGGCAAAAAGAGAACAATTGAGCTGTACCAGTACAAAGAGAACAAGATGAGGCATAACAATACAATTTGCAAGGATGTTTGACCCTATAGAGATTCAGTAATAATCTTATGAAAAGGCATAAGCCTTTTTTTGAGGGGGGAGGGTAGAACCCACTTTGTATGATGCATAGAGTGACAAGATATAGGATGAGTGAACAGAAAGGGGAGTGGAAGGTAGTTGGTTATACAGATGCAGGTTACATGTGAAACAAATTACAAGTACCTTAGCAATTGCATTGTGTTAAAAATCCATTTGTGTTTGCTGAGACCTTAGATTGCTTGATGGTGGGGTAGAAGTTTCTTCATTTATTTATTTGATTTTTATCCCACCTTTTATTACTTTATAAATACTTCAAGGCAGCGAACATACTTCTTAATACTCTTACTATTTTCCCCACAACAACTCCATGAGTTGGCTTGGGCTGACTGGCCCAAAGCCACCCAGCCGGCTTTCATGACTAAGGCAGGACTAGAACTCACAGTTTCCTGGTTTCCAGGCCAGCAGCTTAACCATTACACCAAACTGGTTTGTTGAAGATGGAAAGCGATGACAGATTCACTATCATGAGTTCAGATGATGAAAATGTCATCAATGAATCTCAAGTAAAGGAGGGTCTCAGGGAAGGGATGAGAAGGAAGAAGGCATTGTTCTAAGCCAGCCACATCTGCTCGAATAGCACCGCCACAACAAGTCACACATGAGATTAGAGGCACATGCTCTTCCTTCAATGTGATACGTTCCAACATCTGCTAGCAATGCCCTTCTGGACTTTACACAGGACAAAGAGGAAAACTTTTTACAAAAAAATTAATGATTTATAAGTTTGACATCAGCGCTCAAAACAAGGACAAAGTAATACCACAAGCATTTCAACTTCCCGGGACAACCTATAACAGATCTCATAGTGACTATTTTGGGGAAACAGACCTTAACAGCCACATCAAGCAAGAAACTGATGATCTCGCATACATCAAAAGATTTCAAGCAATATCAGAAGATCTCAACCAACACAGTGGTAATTGATAAAATCTGTATAATCTGTTTCTCATGTAACCTGTATCTGCATAGCCAACCTATCTTCCCCTCTTTTCCTCCCTCCGTTTCCCCTACAACTCACCACACTTTAAATCCTACATCAATCTAGCCATTCTGTGCATCTGATGAAGTAAGCAGAAGCTCATGAAAGTGTAGGCCTTTTAATAAAATGTATTAGTTTTCCAACTAAGGTGCTACCAACTCCCAGTCTTTTGCCAAGGGAATTCCCCCCCCCCATTTGGGGAGCAAACAAAACTTTTTGGGTTTATTTTTAAAATCACTTGGAGCGACCTTTTAGTTGAAGATCTTCATATTTTATTCCATTTATTTCATTTGATTTTTATATTTTGAAAAGCAAACCACAAATTGTAATTTGTTATATGTGTTGGTATATCTGTCACATAGGTAATAATCCTATGTGGCAAATATTAGCTAATTGTAAAAGTTGAATTCCAATTCTTATACAAGACACCAGTTTGTTGCCATAAACCAACACATATAACATATTATGATTTTTAGTGGTTTGCTTTTCAAAATATAAAAATCAAATCAAATAAATGGAATAAAATAAAATAAAGTGGAATGAAGATCTTCAACTAAAAGGAAAACTTTTTATCTCACTCCAAGTGATTTTAAAAATAAATCCAAAAAGTTTTGTTTGCGCCCCAAATGGGGAAGAAAATTCCCTGTCAAAAAAAATACAAAATAAAAGTTATAATTCAGCATTTTGTTCTCATTGATATGCACAACTGCACAACAGCAAATGTTCTAAAATGGTATTCCTACCAGAGGTGATCAAGCTGGTCAGACCTTCCAAATTTGGTTACTATTTCAGATTCCTTCAGGGCTCTGCAATCAGAGATGGAAACTGTAGACCTATGAAAGTTGCTGGCCTGCCACTCCTATCTTATTCCTCACCATTGGCTATCTTATTCAAAGTTGATGAGTGCCAGAATTCAGTGTCTGCACAACTATACTTTAGCGCTATCCTTGCTTTAGACCAAACCAAAGAAACATGGAGATTGAACTGATGATATAAATAACCCTTTCCAACTCCATGATTTTAAGTTTAAGCAAGTATTCTAAATATGAAAATGAGCAAGGCAAGTTCTGCAGTTCCTCTCTTTTTCTTTTGATCACCTTCATACCAAGAAGGCAACTCTGCAAACTGGAAAACTCTCAATTTCTGGAGACACTTTCTGTATGATCCAAAATGTTGGAAAGAAGTGGAGAATGTGTTTGTAGATATCTAGATATCTATTTATCTTGATACAGAGTGCCAAAAAACATTCCAGGCATTTGCCATTCTGTCAGTTTTTTATTCAAGGTATACAGCAATTTTCCCCAACCTGGTGCTGTTCAGATGTGCTGAACTTCAGTTTCCATAACCCGAGAGAGATTAGCCAATTGTAAGAGTTGAATTCAAATTCTTCTGCAAGATACCGGTTTGGAAATGTTGCCATAAACCAACGAGTACAACGTATTATGATTTTAGTGGACGGCTTTTCAAAATATACAAATCAGATAAAATGAGCGGAATAAAACATGCTTGAACAGAATATATTTAGAGCTACTCTCTATGAATGAAGGTACTTCTGGGTTATGAATACAACATTATTCAAAGGTCAAGCTATTAATAATAATGAGATAAGAAAAAATAAGCAGGGCTGAGAAATATTTGTCAGCAAATCCAAACCCATTTGCTTTGCCTCTTAAAATCCACTCTTTCGTATGCCATTTTCAGACAGAGTTACTATACCCTTCCATTTTGTAGCCAATTCCTGAAAAACATAATTTGACTCTTCTCCATAAACACAGAAAAATGAATCAAGAATGAAATGTAACTGCAGTATAGTCCGTCTTCTAATGTCACTTCAAGTGCTCTTCAACGATAAGGGACAGCAAATAGAAACAAAAAAAGTGCCAGCGGATTGAAAATGAAATGAAAATGTGATGGTCTTCCATGTGAAAGCAGAGAATGGTTTCTTTCTTTAGTGGTGAAGAGCTGATATTCAAAAAGGAAGGCATAAAGGTAGAGCTTTTTCCTTCTGGGGCAGAATTCATTCTGAAAAAGCCTCGAGGTTGTGATTATACATAAGCAGAGTAGTTATTACATGAAGTAGTAATTACGTAAATGGCAGATGGGCTCCAAACGCAGGAAACATTTCATACACTTTTTGTGTATGTGTGCCTTTGGGTCAGTGTTGACTCCTGCTTAGACAAGTCCCTGTAGGTTTTTTTGGCAAGAGTTGGTTTGCCATTGCCTTCTTCATAGGGCTGAGAGAGTGACTGTCGCAAGGTCACCCAGGTGGCTTTGTGGCTAAGGTGGGACTAGAACTCCCAGTCTCCCACTTTTTAGCCTGGTGCTGTCACCACTACACCAAACTGGTTCTCTTTTTAGTTCTATTTAGAATTTCTCAGTGAGGCATTGGCTATGATTGTTCTGTTGTCTCAATAGTGTTGGGGCAATCTGAAACCTATTAGCACCTAGTAGGGGCTAATCCAAATAACCACCCAATCTAATATATAGTTGACTTTAAAAACAACAACAACAGAGAATTCAATGGATTGCAGATGGATGACTATATAGAGCATTTCAGTCCAAAACTGCAGTGTTGAAGATACAGGTAGATCTTGATTACTACGGTTAATGAATTGCACAAAATGTTCACGTTACTTGAAGTTGCACTATTGGAAGTGATATTTCTATGGAAAATATGGCAACTGGTTCCAATTCAGCAGAAATAATTCTAGCACTAGTACCCTCCACATCATTTTTTTTTGGTCTAATATAATAACAAGCCTTTTGTTTTCTTTTTCAAAACTTGTCCTGCTTTCCTCTGACAGTCTTCCTTTTTTCCATTTTGCACATGCAAAGGAGTGTCTAAACCCCCACCACAACTGCACGTGTGCTAAACCCAATTGCGCATATCCTAGTCCCTACATTAATTAAGTTTTGTGTCACATTAAGCACGACCTGGTATCAATTTACAAGTTGCATTAAACTGAATATTTCATTATTTGAACTTACTCTAATTGTGACCTACCTGCATTAGTCGGAATAAATTCTAGTGGAACTTATTCTGAAATGCTAACAAATGTTGTTTTCCAGGTTGATGCATCTCACACAGAGAACTTGGGAAACTGTCTTGAACTGAATCAGATCATTAATCCTTCTTCTTGATAAAGCCTGGTCCAAAAGAATATTAGTAAATCTCCAAGGTTTCGGGAAGGATATTTTTGCCAGCCTTACTAGGTCCAGAAGAAGGTGGGACTGAATCTGAAGCTGTCAACTTAAACAGAGATATGAAGGATAGCTAAGCCATATTCCTTCCTTACAGCTCCTTTGGAAGCGCTTCAGAGATGGGGTAATATTCTGCCACTGCATAGACAACATTGCTCTAGGGCTGCATTTACTCACTGAAATTAATAGAGAAAGAAAAATAAGCATCTAAAAATCTACTCAATTTTGGCTTTGTTTAGAGCTTGAATACCAGCTAGAAACTTCTCAGAGCTCATAATGCCTTCATTTCCAATTGGCCTATTTATCCCCTCCATTAAGTCGTCTTTAAACCAATCTAATGCCATTGATTTAGAACCTCATTAGAGAGAAGATAATAAGTCCAGGTCCTGAATCGTTGTGTTTTTCTATTTCTACTCATTTAGTCGGTTCCTCCCTTAAAATGAGACCCTTTCAAAAATCAATTGGCATATAAATTGCATTCTCTAAAAGAATGGATGAAGAGGGAGACCTCCTAGATGCACAGACATATATATATATATATATATATATATCAAAAGTATGGGCACAGAACATTTTTAACAGTGATCTTAATGTTTCCTTTTGCTAACGAAAACAAAGCAGAAACGCAAAAGGATTACAGATCCAGCAATGCTGGACACACAAAACAGAATTCATGAAAGTTGCTTTTAATGGGTTTTCTTTCCCTTCACCCAACACCCAGTAAACATAATTAAGGCTGCATTTAAAAAAAAAAAAGAAATGGTGATTTGTTTCTTAATCAAAATGATGTGGCGGTTGAAACAAAAGTGGCTTTCTTCCTTCCATTTACCTTAAGTTACTGTAGTAAACGTTCCTCGCTTTAATTCGGGCTTTCATTTATGTATTTACTACAGTATTGCCAATTAGTTTCTAAAGTCACTCATTTACAAACCACTACTTTCTCTACAAAACACCCACACACACCCACACACACAACCTTCCTGGTTCTTGTAGATCTTCTGTCTTGACCACATGCACTCCCCTGAGCAACCAAACATATATCCAAGAAACAATTTAAATGGATGTCTGAACATCCCAGAATTGGCATGTAGACACGGTTATTTTCTTCTTGACATAGTTCTGCTCTGAAGGGGAAAAAAACAACAACCCTTAATCTTGGAAACTTGAGACACGGATGCCTCTGTTGCAGGGTTTTTTTCCACATCCTGTTGAGTACTAAGTAGTTATTTAAAACGGAGCTGCTACACTCAGAGCCTTAAAGTGCTTGATATAGTTTACAAGACGATTAATTAAATGAGAACCCTGCATGGGATGCACATGTATTTCCATAATCATTCACACTGGCCTATAGTTGCCCTTTAATTTTCATACTAATTAAAGTAACACACATTGAGTTGCAAATTGTTGATGGCTGCATTTCTCAGTAGATGTTAACACTGATGTAAGCTGAATAGTGAATTTTAAAAAAGAATAATTAAGCACAGTTGATTTCTTTCTTCATTTCTTTAATTTATTTTTTTTTAGCCCAATCTGTGCAATTCCCCCCCTTACTACCCTAGCAAAATTTGTGATCTGGATCTAGCAGACCAGCCATATATTGTGGCCTGCTAGACTCTCGGCAGTCCCACGTATCTCTGAATTCTCCTCTTTTTTTCTTTTTATTTTTCTGACCTGGATGTCAGGACTCAGCAAAACATGCTGTGAATGGCATTCTTCTCCTCCACCTTGCCTGCAGCCAGATCCGCCAATGTATTCTCAAGAGAGTCGTACAAATTGTTAAAGCAGATGCAGACCCCTGGGAATTTCTCTGTTTTGAAAAAGATAATAATAATAATAATAATAATAATAATAATAATAATAATAATAATAATAATAATAATAATAATAATAATAATAATAATAATAATAATAATAATAATAATAATAATAATAATAATAATAATGACGATAATGATGATGCTGATGATGATGATGGTGGTGGTGGTGGTGGTGGTGGTGGTGGTGGTGGTGGTGGTGGTGGTGATGATGATGATGATGATGACGATGATAAAGTAGCCATATTGAAGAGGCAGGTATTCATATACAAATTTGGGACAAGGTTTCCTGATTCCATTATATCAGTCTCCTAGATATTTGGGGGGCAGGGGGGTTGAGGGCTATCTGGTTCTCAACTTACTTCTTCATTACAACTTGTAGGGTCATCTTCTCTGAAGTAGCCCACAAAATGCCTACAGAATGACCTGCCTTTTGCCATACATCGTATCTCAAGGATGGTTTATTTCATTTAAAAAGTGCACCCTGCTGGCCTTCTGGCTCCCCTAATATGCATATTAGGGGTATGCAAAATCAAAATTATTTGCCAGCCTATGCTGAAAAGTAATACCATATTAAAATCCCAGCAAACAATCATGAGAAGTCCCAAAGGTGCTTTTTCACGAGGCAACTGGGCTTTCTTTCTTTTTCTCTTTCTTTCTTTCTTTTTCTTTCTTTCTTTCTTTCTTTCTTTCTTTTTTTCTTTCTTTCTTTTCTTTTTCTTTGAAGACATTTCTCTTCTCATCCAAGAAGCTTCTTCAGCTCTGACTGGATAGTGGGGAAATGGAAGGGTTTATATTCCTCGCAGACAGCTGGTCATTTGCATTCTTTTAGATCAGGGGTGTCAAACTGCCGGCCCACGGGCCGGACGCGTCACCAGGAAACCGCGCCCACCCCATTGCTGGCAATGGGGAAAAAGCTCTGATACGTTGCGCGACGTCACATGATGTCGCGAGTTTGACATGTCTGCTTTAGATGGTCGTTGATGCACCTGGAGGCTTATCTCTGTCGTCAGGGTCACCTGAGTAGTGCAAATGGGTGTGGAACTGCTGAAAGGACTGTGTTGTAGACTGGAGATAGATGATGTTGTATCCTTCCCCCTTTGTTGAGAGCGAGCTGTTCAATTTTGACACAGACGGCCTCTTTGACCCCTCTTTCAAACCAGCGGTCCTCCCTGTCCAAAATGTGGACTTTGCTATCTTTGAAAGAGTGCCCTTTGTCTTTTAAATGCAGATGTACTGACTCTTGTCCTGATAGGTTTGTTCTCCTATGTTGTGCCATACATTTATGAAGTGGTTGTTTTGTTTCCCCAATGTACAGATCTGCACATGGCGCGCTCATCATGAGAATCATGAGAAGTAGTGGCGGCGGCAGTGGCGGCGGCAGAGGAAAAGCAAAGTTCTGCTTGGCTCTATCCAAGCGACAGCAGCCTGCAAGCAAACTGTGGACAGCAGCATCTCAGCATCAGCATCAAAGAATTGTATAGACTGGTAGTGGAGCATGGCAGGGCCATGAATTGGCTGGTTTTGATGCAGCTGACTGGCAGTGTTTGGCTGGCCCTGAAGATGCAGCAGTGTGTTGAAGCAAAAATCGAGTGGACCATGTGCTGTTTTACATCCTCTATTTTGTGGCCCACTCTGGGAATAGGGTAGCTGTTGGATGGGCCAACTGTCAGTGGTGAGGGGCTTGTGGCTATATTCTTGGGAGTAGGAGTAAGAGGAAACCTTTTTCTCACTGCCTATTGTGTAAATGCCCCAAACCGAATCTTTCTAGTTTAGACAGAACAGTCGTGCATGCCTTTTCTGAGAATCAGCTGTCATTCTTAAGAAAACTAAATGACAACAGAAACATTTACAGTCCAGGCTAGACCCAAGAGGTCTTTTACAAACTCTTATGGACAATGACATAAGACAGGGGTCCCCAACCTTGGCAACTTTAAGATTTGTGGAGTTGAAGCCCACAGTTGAAGTTGAAGTCCACAGGTCTTAAAGTTGCCAAGATTGGGGATCCCTGACATAAGAGATTATTATTGGTGTGTTCTCCCCGCTGTTACAGACATCAGACATTCTATGTGCTTCAGATACAGTTTTGAGCAGATTTGCCTCTTTCCTCTTCCGATATCTTTTTTTTTTTTTGTCTTTACCCAAAAAATTTGGGTTGGCTGGCCACACCTCTCTTCCTGCCAGAGAGCCTTCAAAATCGCCACAACTGGTTTCTCAGTTTGACATTTAGACCATTCTTGGGGACTTTGCCCAAAAAATAGGAAGTATCAAAACAAAAATTTTCAAGAGGAATAAAAGGTTGTCTTGCAAACTTTAAAACCTGTTTCACATTTTACATTTTATTTTTTAGATTTTATTTATCAAATTTATATAGCTACCCATCCCATAAATGCAACTCTATAGCAGTGAATCTTTTGGGCTCATCATATCAAAAATGCAGAGAATACCTCACTTGATTCTGCCTGATGTATCACACACACACACCCAAAAACAAAGCAGGCTCCATTATGGTCATAACTGGAAGACTTCCTGTACTGTTTTGTCCCCAAACACTTCAGCCTGAAGCTCCCATTTTGAAATTTGCTCTAAACTCCACGCTTGTTGTCATTGACAACTCCCCCTCCCCCAAATTTAATTAATTACAATTGCAATATATGTAAAGGCAACACAATGTATTTGTCTGCTAGTAACCGATTAACCAAATATCTCATAAAAATCTTATACCTTTCGCTCAAGAAGAGCCAACATTTCTATGGGTGAATAAGTACAAACTTGAAAATCTGCAGATGTAACAAAGCTTAAAAGCAGCACCGGGAAAATCTGAGATGCAGTATTTGCTCCAGGCTGGTAAAGAAGAGCTTAGTTGTGAATTTATCCTCTATATTAGTCCAATTCATTGCAAAGTGCTTTATTAAAAACCAGTTTTAAGGTAAATATTCCTGGACGAGAAAAGCCTCAGGGACTTCAGACTCCTTCTAGGACAGATGAAATTGATGGACCAGAAAGTCCAGTCACTTTCAAGTTTCCACATGTCTTTTTTCATTCCATTCCTCGTTGTTTATCCACTCTTACTTTCCTGTGCAGTGATCTCTTAAACTCAGAGCGCCATGGCTTCTGCAGTGTAACTTGATACAGAAAGCAGCTTAGAAGAGCTGGTGTAAGCTATTTCATATGGAGCAAAGCTTGAAACCTAGATGGGTGACTTTGAGCCAGTCACTCTCTTTCAGCCCATGAAGTCAGGGTTGGGCAACATGATAGTTGGTCAATTTCTGTCACAAGCAATGGGCCAATACTTAGTTGATCCCCCAAAAAATGGACCTTGCACTGGAGGAAGGGAGGGAGGGAGGTCAAATCAACCAGTAGCAGCATCGAAATAACAACAACCTTAAATGTTCTTCACCAAGTCACTAATAAGGTGTTTGGTGAGTCTACCTGGGGTGGTTATTCCATAGCCCGAAAGTGCCTACTAATAAGACCGTCTCCTTAAGACTCACCTTCCTCATTTCAATGGCAGAAGTGGTTTGGACAGAGCTTCTGAAGAGGGTCTTAACACTGAAGTAAGTGTATGCAGGGGCAACAAAAAAAATCTTTCAAGTAACCTGAGAGGAAGAACAGCACTTTGCAATAATCATTTTCAAATTCTGTTTAGAGAGAAAAATTTAAAACTTATCCAAAAAAATATATATGTGGAAACCAATTCAAACACTCCCATTTGTGGACATAGCAAATCAAGCCCATAGGGCTTTCACTGTGTACATTTTCATTATCATCCATGTAATAAACTTTGGGTTAGGTTTTGCACTTTTTTTCCTTTTGGGAAATTGAGTGTATAACATAATACCTGATGCATTAGCGGTGTAGAAAAAACATAAACTGTGCCCTGCTGGATTACATCCCTGATGCATCTATTCCAGCAACTGCCAAAGGAAGCCCACTAATCTCCCAACAGATGACTGAGACAATTACACTGCCATCAGGGCTAACAGCCATGGATCTCCATAAAGGTCTACATCTCTGTATTTCCAAGTGTTCGAATTCATTGTTGGAATGTATTTTTATGCAACAACTACAGTAGTATTTAGTCAGTAGATGGCAGTGTTTACAAGTTTGGATCTATGGCATATATTCTATGCTCTTTTGTTCTAAGTAGAGTTTCCTGTTTCCTGTTACAGTTATATAGTTGAGCAGTAAAACACATGGTGACTGTACTCTTTGTTTGCTCTATGTGGTGCTTTATATAACAGAATTTCTAACACCAAGGCTGCTCAATTTTTACATATCCCAATTGAAATAATAAAAATGATATATATATTCATGTATGTCAGGCATGTCAAACTCGCGACATCATGTGACGTCGCACGACATATCGGAGCTTTTTCTCCATTGCCGGCAATGGGGTGGGCGCGGTTTTGGGATGACATGTCCGGCCCGCGGGCCAGCAGTTTGACACCCCTGATGTATGTCATATGTTAGCTTAGAATCAAAGTAGCTTTAAAAAGGAGCAGGGGGAAATCAGCTTTGCGCCCAAAGTTACATGCTCACTAGAATTGTGGCAGAGTCTTTTATGCTTTGATTTCTATTCATAAACCCCAAATACTATGATGCAGTTCATAACTTCTTCATAGTCTTCTGAAGGACTGCTCAGCACAAAATGCTCTCAAACTATTATGAGCTAGTCACAATGTATGAAATTTAATCCATTAAACATTATGGATAAAGTGGATGCTTGACAACAATATTCTATGATATTCTGAGGTCAGGTGATATAGAATAGGATAGTCAACAGAAAAAGGGAAAAGAGAGGAGAGGCGAAAAGAAAGGAGAAGGTTGTATTAGACCAACATGATCCCATCTTTCAACTATTTCACTTCTTAAAAGTTGGTCTAATACAATGCTCCACAGCCTGGGCAATTTCCAGATGTGTGAGTTTCAACCCTCAGCTTGCATGGTCTTTGCTCAGAATTCTGGAAGTTGAAATCCACAAATCTGGAAGTTACCCTGTTCAGAATGATTCTCTAATAAGTATTATGGCTGGCAAGAAAGAGTAAAGCAACTTTCTACATTTGTGCCTTTTCTAACTGAAGTAAGGAGCCAGGTTCATCTGTAATAGTCTTCCTATAAAATCATGGATGCAACCTCCTATTGTCCTTAGCTCATGGTATTGGGTAACATTTGAAACTTTCATTCATCCCTTTTAAGCATAGGATTTTCTACTTCATATATAAGCACCTCACATTAAATATCTGACCCAAATCTGATCAGAAAACATCAGAAACACAAAACATCTGCTGATTACAGGTCATCCTCAACTTACGACCACAATTGACTCCAAAATTTCTGTTGTTCAGTTGTTAAGTGAGTTTTGCTCCATTTTACAACCTTTCTTGCCACAGTTGTTAAGTGAATCATTGCAGTGAAGTTAGTAACATGGTTGTTAAGTGAAACTGGCTTCTCCATTGGCTTTTCCTGCCAGAAGGTCATAAAAGGTGATCACAACTTGGCCGAAAGGCTGAGGGTTCTTGCTGCGTTTCGCCAAGCTGGGCTGAAGCTACAGCAGGACAAGTGTAAAATCGGTGTGTCATCCACTGAGTTCTTGGGGTTCCGCATTGATGCAGATGGCATCCACCCCGCAGAGTCCAAATTCAAGGCCATCCAACTGGCCCCTAGTCCCCAGTCAAAAACTGAACTTCAGGCTTTTTTGGGTCTCTTGAACTTTTACCATTCTTTTCTCCCAAACAAAGCTGCTGTGGCTGAACCGCTTCACAGGCTCTTAGACAAACAGGCTCCATGGGCATGGACAAAAGTCCATGATGAGGCCTTTACAAAGGTCAAAACCTTATTATCCTCAAATGCTGTACTGGCTCACTTCAATGAGCAGTTGCCAGTGTGCATCGCATGTGATGCTTCCCCTTATGGGGTAGGAGCAGTGCTAAGCCATCTCAAGGAAGATGGAACGCAGGTCCCTGTGGCCTATTATTCTAGGACTCTCTCATCTGCAGAGCGAAATTACGCGCAGATTGACAGGGAAGCCTTGGCAATAATCTCAGGCATCAAGAAATTTCATGATTTCTTGTATGGACGCCATTTCACAGTCTATACTGACCACAAGCCTTTGCTAGGGTTGTTTACCACCAACAAACAAACTCCTCAGATTATATTTCCAAGGATGCTGAGGTGGTCTATCTTTTTAGCAGCTTATGATTACACCCTGGTGCACAAACCAGGTACTGAGATGGGCCATGCTGATGGCCTAAGCAGGTTACCTCTTAAGCAAATAGAGGCAGACCCTGCCCCTGCTGTGCATATTCTGTCTATTCAGGACTTACCAGAATCTCCCCTCAATGCTAGGGATGTGGCTACTGAGACAGCCACTGATCACACGCTTGTACGCGTGCTGACATGTGTGTTGTCAGGATGGCCTGACACGTGTCCTGGTACTGAATTCCAGAGCTTCTGGCGCAGGAAGCACGAATTGTCCACATTCAAGGGGTGCATCCTGTGGGGCAATCGAGTAGTCATCCCGGCCTCGTTGAGGACTAGAGTCTTGCTCTCTCTTCATGAGGGACATCCGGGAATAGTAAGGATGAAGGCGCGCAGCCATCTTTGGTCACCTGGCCTCAATAAGGACATCGAGGCCCAGGTTCAGGGATGTCAAGTGTGCCAGCAATCACGGCCAGAAATGCCCCAGGCCCCTGTGCATAGGTGGGAGGAGACACTCACTCTATGGTCATGTGTCCATATAGATTATGCTGGGCCCTTTCAGGGGCAATTCTTCCTCCTCCTTGTGGATAGCCATTCCAAGTGGCTAGAGGTAGTTCCTGTGTCCTCTACTACTGCTGCCAGGACCATCCAGGTGCTCAGAGGAATCTTCGCTTCCCATGGCCTTCCTGATGTTTTAGTTTCAGACAATGGTCCACAATTTACCTCTTCTGAGTTTCAGGCATTTCTACAAGCCAACATGATCTGGCATGCCACATCTGCTCCTTTTCATCCTGCCACCAACGGTCAGGCTGAACGCATGGTGCGCACCATGAAAGACGCATTAAAGAGAATCACTCAAGGACCCTGGCATCACAGGTTAGCTAATGTTCTTCTCACACACCGCACCACACCATGCACAGGTACTGGAAAGAGCCCAGCTGAACTCCGCTGGGGTCGCAGACTTATCACAAAGCTGGACTGGCTTCACAGGTGTCGCAGCCACAGGCACCTAAGAGACTTAACGTGGGTGACCCAGTTTGGACCAGGAACTATGGGCAGGGGCATCTCTGGGTACCTGCTGTAATATCTAAAGTCTCTGGGCCTCTGTCATACGAAGTGGTCTTGGATGATGGGCGTGTCCTCCAGCACCACATTGACCAGCTGCGTTGGCGGCTGCCAGGCCGGCATTCCTCCCCTGACTCCACTCTCGGGGGGGAGGGGGACCCCAATTACGATTGTGGATCACAGTCTCTCCAAGCAGGGGGGTCGTCAAATGCCCCAGAGGAGGGTCTTACCATGGAGGCGGATCCTGACTCTGGCATAGATGCAGAGGGGTCTGCCATGGAGGCGGCTCCTGACTCTGGCAGAGGTCCCCGGCTTAGGGCAAATGGCCGTAAATCGGCTACTCAGGGCACCCCTGCTGCTGGCCTTGGGCCTGAAGGACATTGCTCCCAAGGGGAGTTCCAAGGGTTTTGGGGGAACTCGACCCCACCAAGGAAATCTGGTTTGGGTTTAGCGGATCCAGCCAGTCAGCACTTAGGGGGAACCCCTGAGTCTTCTGGGCGACAAAGTCCTGGTTTGTTGTGTGCAAACCGGGAGCCAGCACTCCAGGCACCCAATTCACTTCCCCCAAATGTCATCACACCCGTCCCAACCATGGATCCGCGAAGATCGGGGTGGATTAAGGCCCCGCCTAAATATTTGCAGGAGTATGTGCGATCCTGCGAGGCCCATGTTATCTAAGAGTGACAGAACGTGGATTAACTTGAATCCCACTGGGACCAGGTTACTTGGGGTACGGGGAATAGCCAGGTTGCAATTTGGACTAAATGTTACGTGGTACTGGTTATTGGCAGGGACGGCATTGTCCAAGCCAAGGGGGGAGGGGTGTTGTGTCCTGGGCCTTGCTGAGTCAATCAGCAAGGCTCAGGAAACCTGCAGGACAACTGCAGAGACCCGGGCAGACCACGTGTTTGCCCGGGACCGGCTGTAGAGACCCGGGCAGACCACATGTCTGCCCGGGACCCAGACAGGCTGTGTCCAGCCTCGCGCACATGCGCGAGGCGGGAGAATAGCCTGCATTCATTGGTTGAGCCTCCCCTTGCAGGGGAAGTATAAAAGGGCATGTTGCCAGTTTCTCCTTTGCTTCTGTTCAGTGCATGTACACAATAAAGATCATCTTTTGCACCAACTGCCTCGTCTTCACGTCTGCGTTGCGAACAGAACAATGAGTATATATGTCAATGTTGTAGTTCATTATTTTTGCTGAACTGCGAGGTGTATGAGCAAGTGTGAAAATGTATATAATTGATACCATACTTAACAACATGGAAACCAAGCATGACTCATTCTCATCATGGTTTGCTCCAGAGCAGGAGTTCTTAACCTGGGAGCAAGGAACAGATTTTAGGAAGGGCATAAACTGAATGGAGAAAAAGAAATTATAACTTTATTTTACCTAACCTCTAACTGATATTTAGTTGTCCGGTTACCAATTTAACAGATTTAAAAAAAGCACATACATTTCATATTGATTATTTTTTTCACTAGTTTGATCGTGCTTAATTAGTTTCCCTTGTGACACAATTATAAAAAACAAAAAAACAAAAACCAGAAATGACCTTAGAGAAGGAAGGTGAATGAAAGCAAAACAGGAATTAAATCCAGGAAAGGAAGAAAATGTTAGGGGGGAAAAAGTTAAAGGGTTTGTACCTTGTTCTTTTTAGTACAAAATGGAAGGAATATATCAATGGAGTACCTTTATTTCTTGCGGAGACTATTTCCTAACTTGGCCTAACTCAAAGGGCTGACAATCCCATGCCTTTAGACACACCTTCTGAGAAGGGGTGTCTAAGTTTCATCAGACTCTCAAGGTACAAAAAGGTTAGGAATCTCTGCAATACTTTCTTCTGAAACACGGCTATAAATCTCAGCTCTGGAGATTTACTTCTTCAGCCATTAACTCAACATGGATGAAGACCCTCAGGGCTGATCCCACAATCTCAAAAATGTGCCTGCGAAGTACTGTGCTCCTTTTTTATCTTTCCAATTCTTCATTCACTGGAACGGGGGTGAGAACTCTCCATTTCAAGCCTTTCCAATATTCTATCCTCCTGGCGCAGGACAACACACAGATCCTTCTTCATCAGGATCACTCCCCATTCTAGAATTCTACCTTTATTGCACTGTCTCCTCCCTTCCTCTACTTCTTTTTCCCTTTCAGAGTCAGAATTTTTGCAAGTGCATAAGCCTGACTGCATTGCCTGTCTGGCCACTTAGATTTGTCAGGGCATTGCAAACAGAATATTGATGGAGGCACGTTGAACGAACAGCATTTGCCATCTTATGAAAACATTTTATACCTTGATAGCCCATCTAAATGAACCCTTCCAGCATTAAGAGTCCAAAGGATGTTCTAGTTCAATTTTTTCTCTCCCCTCTATTGAGAATGAAAGGGTTGAGAAGTGCATTGGGGGAGAGGGGTGGAAATTCTAGAACAGATGGAAACTTGTATTTTAATGTAGTTGTGAGCTGCAGGACTGCAAGCCTATTGGACTGATCTGTGGAAAATTAGGAAATAAATGTGGCATTACTTTCTTAGATTGTTATGCGGAGGGGAGAAATCTGGTAGAAAGTATGGGCTCAAATACCTATGTAGATTATTATTTTTCTGATAACAGTCAACAGAGTAACATTCAGAAGGCCTTGAAATGATCCATTTGATCTTTAAAAAGTGCTTGATGGTTTGAAGTTCTTGGAGAAAATGGAAGATCTTTGCAACAGGGGAAGACCAAGAAACATTCAGCAGTAGGTGTAGGTGGTACTTCTAGATAGCCTCACTTGACACCATCTGAGTAAAGGCACAAAGTTTGCAAACAGATTCAGCCACAGGAAATAGGCCAGGATATATATATATATATATAGCAATGAAGAGTTTGCTCTAAGGTGGCATTTGTCCTCTATCTCCTCATCCAGCTATGGGTGATAGACGGAGGACACGTTTTTCATCAAAAAGTTGAAATAGAGCTTTCTAAGTACACACTGTGAATTATGGGCCTCTGTCAGAGAAGAAATTATTGGGCAAACTGTGGTTCTGGAATACTTGTTAGATGAACAAATGAATTATCTCAGGGACAGAGGGAAGACCATGGGAGGGAACAAAGTTGGTTATTCTGGAAAAAGAGTTCAACTAGAAAAAGACATTCCTCCTAGATGCGATAACCCAGTTAAGGAATTCAAAGCAACTGCAGAGGAAATGATCACTGATTTAACACAGCAATATTCAGGATGAAGAAACACTGGCTTTGACATCTGCTCTACCACAAAGCCACCAAACTCTAAAGAAAGCTCCTTTTAAATCCTTTAAATCTCCCAACAGGCAGGCCTGCAGCATTAAATCCTTGCAAGAAGGAGGAACATATAACCCAATCTTTGTGCTAAATTATTCTCAATTCCCAGGAAAAAGGGGGGGGGAGAAGACAAGGTCCCCTAAAGGTCATCCGTCTGACCCCACACACACTTGTCTTGATATTGCTAGGCACAGATTCAGTCAGTTACAAGAAGGACTTTCCCTTTTAGCTACAAGGGATGGGGGGGACTGATATCAGAGGGCAGGAGACTACAGTTTTCCAGATGGAAAATGAAGATGGGAGGAAAGTCATAACCATATCTATGTATAACACAAATGAAAGGAAACTCTGTTCCACTTCTTCTTTTGAATCCATAAAGGAGAGGGCAGGACAAAAAAAACTTATTTCACCCAAACCCGGGTTCAAAATAAGCAAGTAAAGAGCTGCTAACAAATGAAGAGAAAACTAATTCATGGACATACAGTATTCTATTTCTCCTATACTTCACAGAAAGCACAAATAATCCTCAACTGAGATTTAACATGTGATGTACAAAAACAAAAAACTAAAAGAATAACCCAAGACTAGGATGCCTACCTGCTTCTCTTTATTTTAATCTTTGAAATATTGAATAAGATATAAGACAAGATGAGAGGATTGTAGGAGTAGAGAATAAAAAAGAAACTCCTAAGTGAAGGGCTTTTGCAGATGATTTGGTGTTGGATTTGGAAGAACCTTTAAAGTGAATGAAAACATTAATGGGAAAACTAAAAAAATCTGGTGCATTAGCAGGTTTTAAGATTAATAAACAGAAGACAAAGATGTTAGCAAAAGATGAAAATAGATCAAACAGAATTGATGACTATAAATGGATTTTAAGATTGAGAAGAAGGTACAGTATCTCGGTATCACCATGGCAAATATGAATTGTATGTTATTTCAAAATAATTATGTTAAAACATGGAATGAAATTAAAAAAGATATGTTAAAATGGGAGAAACTACAACTGTCATTGCTGGGAAGAATTTCTGTGACTATTTGTGATATAGTAACATTAAGTCAACATTAATGTGGATTTTAAAATCCTCATTTTAGATATGCCATATTGAGAATATGGAAGAGATACAAACCCAGGTTGTGTCCAAAAATACCTTTGTGGCTCTCAGCATAAGAAGCATTTTTATAAAGTCATCAAATTTGCAGACGACACCAAGCTGGCAGGAATAGTCAACACTCCAGAAGATAGGCTTAAGATACAGAAAGATCTTGACAGACTTGAACATTAGGCACTATCTAGCAAAATGAAATTCAATGGTGAAAAATTAAGGTTCTACATTTAGGCAAGAAAAACCAAATGCACAGGTAAAGTATAGGTGGTAACTGGCTCAATAGTAGTAACTGTGAGAGGGATCTTGGAGTCCTAATGGACAATCACTTAAATATGAGCCAGCAGTGTGCTGCAGCTGCCAAAAAAGCCAACACAGTGCTAGGCTGCATTAACTGAGGGATAGAATCAAGATCACGTGAAGTGTTAATACCACTTTACAATGCCTTGGTAAGGCCACACTTGGAATACTGCGTCCAGTTTTGGTCACCATGATGTAAAAAAGATGTTGAGACTCTAGAAAAAGTACAGAGAAGAGCAACAAAGATGATTAGGGGACTGGAGGCTAAAACATATAAGGAATGGTTGCTGGAATTGGGTATGTCTAGTTTAATGAAGAGAAGGACGAGGGGTGACATGATAGCAGTGTTCCAATATCTCAGGGGTTGCCATGAAGAAGAAGAAGTAAAGCTATTCTCCAAAGCATCTGAAGGCAGGACAAGAAGCAATAGATGGAAACTAATCAAGGAGAGAAGCAACCTAGAACTAAGGAGAAATTTCCTGTTAGAACAATTAATCAGTGGAACAACTTGCCTCCAGAAGTTGTGAATGCTCCAAGGTCCAAGACCTCCAAGGTCCCTTCCAACTCTGTTATTCTGTTAAACAAGAAATAATAGGCAAGCACAAATGGCTAACTTATTGTGAGATACTGCAATTTTGTCAAGGAGAACACAAAATAAAATCAACAGATAAATTGATTGCAGAGGGATATAGTTGGCAACAGTTTTCTTATTTACAATTATCAGAAAGATTTAAAATAGACAAAAGTGTTTATGGTATCAAACATTGTAAAACTGAGTTTGAAATAGAATTATGTACAAATGATAAATAAATAAAATGTATAAACATTTATTGAAAATTGAAATAGAAGAACAAGTAAAAGTATGAGGGCTAAACATTTCAGTTACACTAAAGCTATACCATGCATTGAACAATGAGTAAATATGTGGATGAAAGGACTGAAATTTACACTATGTTATAATCTTAAAAGGAAATTTTATAAAATGATGTACTGTGGGTACTGCATATGTCACAAAAGAAATTGTCTAGAATGTATAAAGGCACTTCAGGTTTATGCTGGAAATGTGAATAAGAAAGGTTATTTTATCACGCTTAGTAGATGTGCGGGAAAAAATTTGGATTCAAATACATATACCGATTCAGAGGATTATACAGATTAATATACAATGGTGACCAAAGGTCTTCTTCTTTGTGGTAGCGCAGTGGATAGAATGCAGTACTGCAGGCTAACTCTGTCAACTGCCAGCGGTTCGATCCTGGCCAGGTCAAAGTTGACTCAGCCTTCCATCCTTGTGAGGTCAATAAAATGAGGAGCCAAATTGTTGGGGGCAATATGCTGACTCTGTAAACCTCTTAGAGAGGGTTGTAAAGTACTGTGAAGCAGTATATAATTCTAAGGGTTATTGCTATTGTATCTTTTTTCTTTCTTTTCTATTTTTCTTTTACTTTTTTCTTTCTTTCTTACACTTTTAGCTCTCTTTTTGATTTCTTTCTTTTTCTTTTTGGTTTCTTTATATTAGTTTGTATTAGTTTTTAACCATGTTTTTAAAATTTTCAATTAAAATTATACACATACACACACATATACACATATATGTATACAAAAATAATTCTACTTGTGGCTGAACCATTGCACTGAGCCATGATTATTATATAAATTATACATTACAGTGGCTGTGTTGGCGCAATATAAGACAGAAACTATGGTTTATAAATCACTGTAGCTTGTTTCACACACAGTTCTAAACCTAAATTATAGATATTATTGTTTAATTGTGTGAATTAGGGTATTATGAAACAACCCAGCATTTGCTCAAGTTCCGGACAATCATCAAATAAATTATGTATAATTTATCTAGCTGTGATGTTTTAAGTCACCTATGTAAATTTTCTATTTATCTTGTTTTCCTTCTTTCTGAACCCTAGCAACAAACTCCCAAAGGGAAAACAATCTGTTTCTGCTTAAAAAGATATATAAGAATTATATTGGTATCGTGGATATTGAGCGCCCTGTACTTTGCACACTTGCCAAACAAGCAAAACACATTCCTTCGATATCCTAAAAATACTTTGTGCCATTTCATAAGGAAAGCAAAAGAGAAATAAATATAATAGTTTTAACATCTCGTTGGGAATTAATATCATTCTACCTTTCGTTTATTTCAAATTTAAGTATTAAGGATAAAATGTCTATTATGCCATAAATGCATCAGCAAACAACCAAATGGGATGCTCAGAGCCCATTTATTTATTTATTTACTGTATGTTGCAGAGATGTACACATTGCTAAATAGGTCTTTAGCAATTTTTTATTTTTTTCTGCAGATTTACTTCTGCCACATCCTACAAAAGCTCATTCTTCCAAGGCTCTGGGTAAGATATCTTTCTCAGAAAGCCATACCCTCAACAAGAAAGTCGAATTACAAAGGACACCTATCCTAAAACAGATTTAAATAATTCAACGTGTTAAAAATCCTCAAACTACTCACCATTCTGAAATGGAGTTCTGCAGTAGTGATCTGATGTGAACATGTATCTTGGTGGAAGAGTTTCATAGTTTTTTTTTTCCCCTCTAAAAAAAAAAAAAAGGTAAGGTCTCTCCTGCTTGTGCTGTTCTTTATAAAATATGCAGGTGCTTTGTTGGTGCTTTGGGGGGGAGAATGGATGGCTTGTAGAAACTGAAAGATTCCTACATTAGAAATTCATTTAATCTGTTATTACTTGGGACAAATTTTGTACAGCTGCGAAAGCTTTTTAGAACAGCCCAATGCTGGCAACTTGAAAGTGTGTGGACTTCAACTCCCAGAATTCCCCAGCGAGCAAAGGTTGGGCAATGCTGCTTTACAAGATGGTGCCAGCAACATTCCCAAACTGAACCTTCCAGCACCAGCTGGCATTATCCCTTCCTATTTTTTTTTACTTTTGTACAGTTGAGTAATTTGGCCTTTTTTTGGTCCAATCTCATTCTCTCCAGAATTTCTTTAATGCTCCATCAGTTCCCAAAATCCAGGAGAAACTCTGCTTCCTCTCAGCTTCTGCACAGAGACTTGAGCACCCACATCTTCCCAGCTCTCCCAAATGGATTCCAGGAGGGGTATTTCTCTAGAGATCAAAGCTTGTTGCTGTACAAACTGGATTCACCAGTCCTCTATCAAATCCACGGCACAGAGCCGCACAACAAATAAGTGTTACATCGTGAAGCAATAGCTCAGCGTTTGTTGCTATGCATGCTAACAGATTTTACAAACAAGCAAGTTTCTTCTGGAGAATTCATCACCTCCGGGCATCCCAATTCTTTCTTCTTTCTTTCTTTCTTTCTTTTTTTTAGGTACATTAATTAGATTTTGACCACAGACCCTGGATTTGACTTACTCTGACAGGGTTTCCATTAGCGTAATCTGTAGGGGAATTCACTGTTTTAACATCTGTGTGCCTGAGGCCTATCCCACATTTACTGCTGAAGCTTGAAAAGCCTCCCTCTACGGCTGTATGTTTCTCCTTGCTTCCAATTTCACAGGAGTCATTTCAGCACCAAACGATAATTAGCAAAGGGATGTGGCTCGGCTGACATCAATGCAATTTATTGTTTTCCAAAAGGCCTCAACCAGGCAAACAAAGAGCACTCGCTGTCTTGCTGTCTGGCGTTTTATTAACTTGGACGATTATTTGGGGGTATACCTCAGCCCTCCAGCAAAACCAGTCACTAATATGCAGTAACATGCCAGTTTTTGAAGAATAATCTAAGTTCAATTAGACACGTTTTGTGGGCCCACAGCCTCTAATATCGGGTAGGCGCTTTCGTAATTATCTTTGGTATTAACTTTATCATCACCAAGCTTCGGTATAAATGCAACCTTTCATCTTTAAAACGCCAACACTTTTTTTTTCAGTTCTTTGGCAACCAGACTGCATTACTAATTATTTGCTCATTATGTGTGGTTAACTGATGAATCATTAATAAATGAATAGATGGATAATATATTTTATGCTAATTGGAGATATAACTGATTGCAGATTTCCAGAGCTTTTTCAGACTAGGTTGAAGGAGCAAGAGCCGGCTAATTGTTTACAGACAAAATAAGAGGTTCTGACAAGTTTTTTTTCTGTCACAGTTGTGTTTTTTTTACAACAGAAGAAGTTATCATATCAGGATGTTTCTACTGCCTTAAAGCTCTGAAGGTAAAATAGGATAAATGCATGGAAGATAATCCTTATTTTGTTAAGTGTTTATTTCTAGATTTCATGCCTTTTAATACTAGCACAACATACTTATACGCTATTACTGCCCTACGATTGTTATTTGTGTAACGTATTCAGCACACACATTTTACTGAAAAAAAAGCCCAAAGGTGACTTCCTCATTAAAAGTGCATATCTATTAGCACTTATTTGTAGGTAGAGAATTCTGCCACAGCTTTAATGCTGAAAAATGCAAGAATTGTATAATGTTAATTCACTTTTTCCCAAGAAATTGGATCTGACATACAGTACACATTTGTTTGTTCTTGTCCCATTACACATTCACTCACTTCCCTTTATCTTTATGAGAACCCTGTGGGTTACGTTTGATTAAAATATCGGTTAATGGATGAAGACTTCTTTGAACTAACCATGAATCCTGGAGATTTCATAAGACAGTTATATATAGTTTCTTACCAGCATGATAGATTTTTTTCACCCTTGGTATTTTCTAGTGGTCTCCTATTCAAACAGTAATTACACCCAACTCTACTTAGCTTTCCAAGATCAGCCAAAGTCAGCTAAGCGCTACCACCCTGACTAACAGATAAAGGTCTAACAATTTGACATTTTTTATTTCCTTTTCTTTGCAGTAGTTTTTCAGAACTTTTCCAATAACACGCAAAGCTGCTAAACAGAAGTTACAGGATAAAATAGAAAATTATGATTAAAACATGGAAATAGAATGATTGAAAATATACAGCTAAAAAAAGAGAAATAAAAATGGCATCTCCCCCATCAATTAAAAGCTAATTTAGAGGGCAGCATTCAGCTTAATAAGCAAAAATGTGTCTAAAAGAAAGGCTTCATCTGTTAACAGAACAACAGATATGAATCAGAATCAGCCCAAATTTGGAAGGGTCTCTGAGAGAGTCTCTTCTGACAAACACTCTTCTAATTGGAGGGGGAGGCGTCTGAGACAAAAGATCTTCTAAAGTTCTTCAGAATCCAAGCATTTCTTTGAGGTTCTAATGCAAAACCATAGAAATCTTTATAGGTTATAATCAGCCTTCTGATTTGTGGCTAGGAACCATTATAATATCATATAGACTCCATGATTAAGTATCAAGGAACTTAAAACTGGCAGTGAATTAAAATAATCAGCAGATGGAAAAGAGGTTGGGGAGAAGCAATGTTTTTAAAAAAAAGAATATAGTATACGTAGGTGAGTTTTTACAAAAATAAATGCTAGGATTTTACAAGGCTAATGGACAAAAGAGTGCCCCATCTCAACAATTCCACTTCCAAGTCTTAAAATCAAGTGCTTCTAAACTTTACAGAGTGTACACTTCTGCAAAAGTACAAAAAACAGGATTTGGCAGCTTGATCTAATTTTGTGGAAGGATCACAGCATATCGTGAGGCCACCAAGTTAGGGTAGGTTTCCTTAAAGGGTAGATGACGTGTCTATAGTTGTAGGAATCCTCTACATGTAAGCATGAATTACAAACTGTTTGGGTTTATCTGTCTGTCTAACTGAGGTTTCCAGATAGGGTTGGATTCCAACTCCCATCAGCCCCAGTCATCCCAACCAATGAGAGCTAAACAGATTCTGAATGGCCATAGCCTGTTTGCCGTACATTAAATTTTTAAGAGGTAGCCACTTTTTTCACACTTTATGATTTTCTGTGGCAATAAAGCAAGACAGATCTACATGATTGCTTTCTCACAATCATAACATAATTTATTGATTACTCTTCCAAAGCAAAGTTCTACAACAAAATGTATATATTGTTTGGTTTTTTAAAAAACAAAACAAAAACAAAATGCCTACAGGCCATAAAATAAACGTAATTCTGCATAGGGGAAAAAGATAGGATGTGATAGGATGTGTAATCGTTTTTTAACTTCTTTGTACAACACAGAGAGAGCTGTGATTACTAGATGATTTAGAAGCATAATCAAATAAATAATTGGGCTTATTTAGACAAAAGCCCTACTGAATTAAATGAGATTCTGCTGGATAAATGAGTATATTTTGCAGTGGCAACAACTTCTTTGCCAATAAAGATTTTTGAAAAGGAAAGAAAAAACCCATAACTTTAAACGTTGATGTATTTTCAGATAACTTTGATTCCAACTTACATATTCATGACCCTTATTTTATTGCTTTTTTTTTTTGTTAAAGGAATTTTGGCTATAACTGCTGTGGAGGGGTTAAGTATAACCAGTAAGTTCTTCCCCTTAACAAAGTTTGGCATTTTTAAATTATTTGCCTATCAAATCCATTCCAAACAGACATAAAACAAAAGATGCACCTAGCTAGGAAATGCAGAGACGCTCATAATCACAGAGTCCACAAGAAATGCAACAGAGATTTTCAAATTGGAACTGCAATTAACCAGGTGGCCCGTCTTCTCCTAATGATCATTTCCATGAAAACCGAATAAATAATGAGAGTCCTAAAGAAACCGGTGTCTTTCCATGTACTAATGATCACATTTATAAAGATGCTAAACTGCTTCCCCCATGCATGTTGCTAATGATAAGTAATTAAACACGAGGCATAAAAAGCTACAGAAAAGGGTCACGTTAATACATGGGGAAATTTAAAATGCAGTAAAATAAGTTGTCTAGGAAAGATTAAACTTTTGGCCTTTGCCATTTTTTTTATATGAAAAGAGCATCTTTATTCACATTGAAAAAACGAGCTAGAAAGAAAAGCAAGATCTGGTGGTAAACAGAGAGCTCATTTTCTTTTTACTTAATTTGCTATGCTTGTGGGCTTGGATTAAAAAAAACAATACATTGTACATTAAAAAGTAAAAGCCAATGATCATTTTTGGGCCAAATTACAGCGTCTTTAAAAAAAAGAGAGAAAGAAAGCCAAGTTTGCCATTAGTAATAATCTTCTACTCCAGAAGCAGTTTCTAAATTTTTGGCAGCACGAAGCAGGGACATACGCTCATATTAAAATCTTAAATTGTATCTCCCAAAATGACTTTACACACAGAGGTTCTCTTTAATGAGTTTTCCAAGACTGAGAAATTATCCTGAGATTTAAAATAAAGTCTTATAAAGGGGAATGGGGGGGGGGAAGCACCTTCTGTTTATGAATTGGATCTATCAGTGAACTTGTACAAAGTCTACTCAGAAGTATGTTGCACTAAGTGAAATATTACATTACAGTAAATTGACTTAAGTTGTTAAATAGAGTTGTTTGCACTGCATTGAGAGATAGAATAGGATTGCATGTGTAGAGATAATTCTTAAGAATTAGTATTAACTGGAGAATACGCTCTTCTGGAAGGGTTGGGAATCGTCATCATTAGTACTGTTTCCACACTGCAAAATCCTGTGTTCAAATTAATTAGTGATAACTATTTTTTGGGCTGCTGCTCTCATGTTTTCAAGAAGATAATATTGGATAGGGAAAGTACTGATTTTCTGATTTAAATGATGCATTTTTAAATATATATATATATTTGTGCGTTGTCCCTTGTTTGATTTAGATCCTCAGAAGCATTCTAATGCCAGCTCCAAATATTTCTTCAGATTGATAGATTTTTCAAGAAATTTACTTGGGGGTAATAGGATTTCATTCAATAAATGGAGATTACCATTTGATGAGGGTGGCTTTAATTTATTGGGTTTGCAAAACAAACCAACAAACCACTGGTATTGTATTTTATCAGCCATAAGTATGGGGAATGAAACTTTAGTAGATTATCATCCCTTATTGACTTTATGGGAAAGTTACCATTTATTTGTTTTTAGATCAATCTTCAATAGAAGTGGTATTTTATTTCCAGAAGTATGGACTTTGATAAATCTTTGGCTCTTATTGGAATGTAGATTGGTTGACAATGAGAAATACAGTGGGGTTATTGGGTTACTTCTATCTTTTTCTATTTGATGATAATATAATACTAGACAACTCATGACCCCTTGGGTCATTCTTTCAGAAATAGATCATTACCAAATTCCTCAATGCTTTCAAAAAATGACAGAGCTTCTAATGTACTGCTTTCACTGGAAAAGTTGGGATATATTCAGAGATGTATCTCCCTTGAAAGCAGCCCATGTGGAATCGTTTATCTATTTATTTATTTATTGAATTGATTTATTGAATTGATTTATTGAATTGATTTATTGATTTATTGAATTTATTGGCCGCCCAGCTTGTAACAAAATGACTCTACATAGGGAGCACAGTCAAATAATTGGCACAGAAAATGTTTTACGACGTTTCATATTATGTCATAAAATGTTCCATGATAATTTTTAAGTCATAAAATACTTTATAAAATGTGGGAATCATTGGTTCTGAATTTTGGACATATTTGAAGTACCCTGGTTCAAAAATTGTTGCCCAATGATGCACCGTTTCACCTAGATAAAGATTACAGGAATGTATACTAGAATTGAAACTGTTGATTGTTATAACGGTATTATACTTCTTGTCCTTTTTCTTTTTTCTGTCACTTTTTTTAAAGTACTTATGCTTTTTTGTTGTTCTTTACTCATTGTTTTTGATATTCTGCAACTATTGTATGTATTCTGGTACTCTACTTATATAGTCTTCTGAAAAATAAACATTAAATTATATATTTAAAAATGATCATCATCATTCTAGCCAATGCCTATCCACTGCAGGATGAAGGCTTCTTCTGCATGTTTCCAACCAATACGGTCTTGAGCTTTCTTTTGCAATTTAAATTTGCCAATTTAAAAATATGGACATTTAATTGAACTATAGAACGATTATCACCATCAACTAAAACATCTTTATCTGGCTGACACTCTTAAGAGATTATAAAAAACCTACATGACATGAATTCACCTTTTGTAATTATTGATTTACTCATACTTAATTGACTGTAAGATTGCCACATATGGCAAATATATCTGTGCATCCAGCATAAATATTTTGTCAAGCTAGGAAAATTTTGGGGAAGAGGTTGAAGATACACAAAACACGTGCTTGGGGGATGCCTTCCATACATACTGTAGTTTGGCTACATTCCAATAGTTTCTTATTGCCAATAATATATTCTTAACTATTAAAACAGTTCTGAACTACAGTTTTACTAATATTAAAACCAAGGCTTCAACAAGCAGTTCTAACTTTAGAAAAGAATATTTGTAGCTCAGGGTTGAACTGTGGGGTCCTTGGTACTCTCTCAATTTGGTTGTTTTCTTAAAGACATTTCATTACCCAACTAGGTAACATCATCAGTGCTAGAACCAAGGACCCCACAGTTCTAACTGGTTTATTTTAAAAAAAAACAGTTTTCAAAAGTGAAACCAATAAATTCAAGATTTCTTGTAACATATTTGGATTAGATTTCCAAACTGACCTTTAATTCTTTTAATGGTTGATTCTAACACTTGCTCCAGATTTGATCCTTGATTCCCTATCAAAAATCCCAGGCATGGAATTTGGTATGGTGTGACGCTCCAGCCAGCTGGGTTGGTTTCAAATTGTATAGGCTCGGGGTGGTAAAATTATTTCATTGTGTTTGCAACCCAGAATCAAAGGGCTGAAATCAAGCTTGGTCAAAATCTTTGTCTTGACCTCCACATTGAGTCTGGGGAAAATAAATGGGTCTCCAATGATTTTTGACCTCCTCCTCCCTCCCTGAGAGAGAGACTATCACATGTTTTCTTGTTCAATGAAGGAGCATGGGAGAAAACCACTAGACTTGTCCAAAAGATTTTTTTCTCTCCCTAAATTGTGCACTAGATCCTTTTATCAAATAACTATAATTGAAAGTGAGAGGTTGGATCCTGCAACAGAACTACCAAAAAAAAAAAAATCTCTGCTACTTTTTTTTTTCTTTTCGCATGCTTTCAGTGGAACCAAAAGGTGATGGAAGCAGACCTGTGTCTTGCAAATTGCACAAATTAGCTGTAAAACAAGGCACTGGGGCGGCGGAATGAAAAGTAATAAGGCAAGGATAAAAATGCTTTTCTTCTTCAACTCCTCCCATCGGCTCCCATTCTGCTAGGTTGCAAATAAACGAGCAAGGAGGAAATGTAGCCGGGGGGGGGGGTAGAGTGAAAGGGGGAGCAGAGAAGTTGCAGAACTACTCAAGATGGTTCACATTAAAAACCCAAATTTAAAATGTGCAAAAAGACCAAAGCAACACAGATTAGAGACAAGTGTAATAATGAATGTTAGTTGTTAAGTAAAAATCCTTCAAAACAGAATCACCTTCATTACCCATTTAGAAGTGACCGACAACAGGGACAGTGCTGAGGAACATTAATGATAGGGATCATGTAATCTTGAAAAATGCAAAGAATGTACTGTAGAAATGAAAGAAAATCTCACTCCAAATATATAGCAAAATAAAAAATGCATGATGAAGAATTGGCTTGAGGAAGAAACAAAAGAAGACAAGAGACACTGCTTGCATCAATAGGAATTGTTTGCCCATAGTAGGCAAAGCAACAGAAGGAAATTTAAGAGAAACACATCCTGTATACTACAAGGATACTAAATAATGAAACAAAAGGAGTTGGGAAGTCCACACATCTGGTATGGGGCTATAATTGCAGATACTCAATTGGTAAATAGTTGTTAGGTGATTGACTTGGTTTAAGAGACAGGAATGGACTGTCTGTAATTTTTCTTTCCCCAAAGAGTGGAAATTTCACAGAAGGGGATTTTTTTCAAAACAAAATATCCTAGGCTTCGGCTGTAATCCAATCCACACTTAACTGGAAGGTGAATACTATAAAAATAATAAATATTCATAATAATTTTTTAAACCAACAAGAGATATTTGGGTTCTTCAGCCATTATAAGAACAGCCAAACCAGTCCACATGCCAGGAGTATTCATCTGTCAGACACAAGCAACCAGATTCATTTATGAAGTCAATACCTTTATCACATTCTACCTATAAAAATCTCTCCAGACTGCTTGCCTTCCCTTGGGAACAACCATATACGGTTCCATGGAACTTAGAAAGTGTCAGGCATATGACTTTTATTGCTATGCAAGGATTCAAGCTAGTTCCCAGCTTGACTCCTCTTCCCTGCCTGGCTGATGTTCTCAAAATCATCCCCAAAGACCCACACACACGTATACTCATTCAAATCCTCCAGTTGCTCCTTACAACTATTTGTTGAGAAACACTGCTCTAGAACAAAGTAGAAACTGACAGAGAGAAATCTGGGAGG
Source organism: Azemiops feae (assembly GCA_023970755.1). Classification (NCBI taxonomy): domain Eukaryota; kingdom Metazoa; phylum Chordata; class Lepidosauria; order Squamata; family Viperidae; genus Azemiops; species Azemiops feae. Next base: position 728,292 of record JALGBA010000425.1, on the reverse strand, counting down.
TGTGGGTCTCATAGATCACAAGATGAATGTAAGTCATGAAGGTGCCAAAGAAATCTTAGGCTGGACAATTGCACCTAAAATTGTTCTCTTGCAGTTTAGAAAGGACATTGACAACTAAAATATGTGCAAAGGAGAGCAACTGGGGTGATAAGAAATCTGGATTTAAAAAATAATAATAATAAAGAAAATAAAAAAAAATTAGAAAGAACAGTTGGGGCACTGGGTTATTTAGACCTGAGAAGGGAGTACTGCTTACTATTTATATGTAAATAAAAAGTATGGGTAGGCTCTTAGAGTAAAATTTATAAAAGTTTATGACATAATCTGTTTTCTACCCTAGCTAACATGATGGAATTATTGTTCCATAGGAGTTGCAGTCCAAAACCTCCAGGATGGCAGGGTGAGGAAGGTTGGTGTGCACCTTTTCAAATATAAAAACCACACACTGCATTACTTGAGAGCCAGTTTGGTGTAATGGTTAATACATCAGGCTAGAAACGGAGAGACTGCGAGTTCTAGTCCTGTCTGAGCCATAAAAGCTGGTTGGGTGACTTTGAGCCAGTCACTCTCTCTTAATTCAACCCACCTCAGAAGGCTGTTGTGGGGAGTTTCAAAAGCATATATGCATATACACATGGAAAATCTCCCTGGGATTCCGCCTCATAAATATTTGCAGTTCCATAAAATCAAACCACTGACTAGACCTATGTTAAAGCAGTATGGTTTTACATGGTGGCATCTAGATGAAGTCCTGCACAAAGAGCACATAACTTTGCCCAACAATTTATACAGATCATTTTGGAATCTGTGTTTGCTCTCAGCAGATGGTGAAAAGAAAGCAAAGAAAAGAAAAGAAAAACACACACATTGGACCCTGGGATGACTTTTTTTTTTTTTTAAAGAACAACAAAATATTTCATTGCATCTGGTAAAGACAGAAGCCTCATTTCACCGCACCCCATTTGCGTTGCAGTGTCTAAATTGAGTGTGAGAGGGAGGTCAGGAGAATGCTAAGTTTTGTGTTACAGTTAACTCTAATTAAGAAATGTTTTTGTCCTTGCGGATGCATATCTGTTACCAACAGGCTTCCAAAAAAAAAACCACCACTCGAAACCTTGTCAGTAAAAAAAACAAAAACAAAAAAACCACCCTAATGTTAAGTGGAAGATATTTGCCAAGATTTAAAATTAGACCAGCACATTACTTACAGATGTTTTCAAGAAGAAACCTTGCACACTAAGTAATATAGCCAATGATGGTTGTGTGTGCTTTCTTTTCTTCCCCTCTGTCTTTTTTAAATACTCCAATTTAATTTTAATTATACAAGTAGCCATATGAAGAAGCTGTTGCATACTGCTTAAATTAAATGTGGAGGAATGCAATCAGCAGTATCCTTTTACAGCATATGGTCCAGCAAATCAAATTACAAAGCTTTCCACATCTCATTAACTTCAATGAGTACAGTGAGTTTTATAATAAGTCACTTCCCGCACCCCATCCCCCCCCCCAGAAGACCCGGGAATGCTGCCTTGCTGCAAAAGGACGGGCCCTGGGCTGGGATTCAGAAAAACTCCTCTAAAAAAGGGGAAAGGGTCACTTGGTCAAATCTGAGAATAACATTTCTCCCTTATTGCTTTTCTTGGCCTGGAAACATATGCTTTCCTGCAGCCCCAGCTGGGAGAAAAAACGGGCCTCTGATAATTTTATCAACTGTAAGTAACCAACACATTGCCATTTAATGAGCTCAAGCAGGTTTAGCTACTGATGAAGGATAAAATGGAGAAGACTCCCTTCAGCACGCAAACATTTCAGAGTTAAAGTATGCGGTGGCTAACAAAAGAGGTACTGCAATTGTATTTCTGTATTTCTGAAGAAAAAGTTAAATTCTCTCCCTGGTATGGTAGTTCTTACCACTGTGGAGGTCAGGGGACCACCGTTCTCTCTTTCCCACTCCTCCAAAATTAAAAAATTGGAGGCACTGGTTTTTTCGGGATCTTCCTGCCCCACAACTATTCAAATTGGGGGGCGGGGTCTGCAACAGGCTGAGGACAGGGGAAAGCAAGAATCGTCATGAGTATCATCACACAACTAATGTCAATTATGTAATTCATTATGCTTTCTCAGAGACATTTATGGTCTCCTGTGGCCTTGTGGAAAGGAACCATTCAACATTCTCCTCTGTAATCCAACTTCTAAATACAAATATACCTATGGCATTTGTAGCCCAAGAGGTGCCCTTTATGCAGAATATCCCTGCAGGGTTTACCCCATCATATCATACAATAAATCTGCATGGGTGGACCTGCTCAGAGTCATGTGTGCCATCGCAATCTGGCACACCCTACTCGTTGCATGGGCTTGCTGTCAGTTTCTATGTAAAGAAATAAAAAATACGGGTAGTCCTCACTTAATGATCAGCAAATCCATTGCCAAATGACAGAAGTAAAACACCACATCATTTACGCTGCGGTTCATTCATTGAATCATCCTCAGTCATTAAGCCTGATGACACGTGACTATGGCTTGCAACTGGGGTGGAATGTGGTCTGGATTCCCAGGAGGGAAGGGCTGTATTTGAAAGGGCAAAGAAGTATCGAAACTTGGAATGTTTGGTTGGCAGGAAGGAGGTTTAAACAGCTCCTCCCTAGCAAATCCCAGAGTATATTTATAATTATGCAAATAGTTGCTTTAGTCTGGCAAGAGTCTATCTATAAGTGAACAACAATAAAGGAAACTACTCAGAAGAAACTCCATGTCTCATTTTTGGGGCCTGACACAGTGTCAGCTTTCCCATTGACTTTGTTGGAAGCTGCCTGTGAGGGTCACAAATGATATTCACATGACCTTGGGATGCTGTAGCCGTTGTAAGTTCACAGACTAGTCATAAACCTACTTTTTCAGTGCTGCCATGTGTTGAAACTATCACTAAATAGGGCAGTTGTTAAATGAGGACTTTTCTGTAAATACTATTGAGGATAATAGCAATAGCACTTAGACTTATATACCGCTTCCCAGTGTTTTACAGCCCTCTCTAAGCGGTTTACAGAATCAGCATATTGCCCCCCCCCCAACAATCTGGGTCCTCATTTTACTGACCTTGGAAGGATAGAAGGCCGAGTCAATCTTGAGCCGGTGAGAATTGAACTGCAGGCAGCCGGCAGTCAGCAGAAGTAGCCTGCAGTATTGCGCCACCTCGGCTCTTGTAAACACTTTAACTCTGACAGCTGAGATGTGGCTCAGAGGAGATTACATACTTTGCAGGTCAAAGGGGACAGTTCAGTTTGTGGCATCTCATGACATCAAGATAAGTAGCAAATAAATTTAATAAATAAATCTCAAGGGGAAAATACCTTAGTCTGTAAGCGGGAAAGCACTATCAAGTACTACAGATTAATCTTCCTAAAAGAGATCAACTCTGGATGAGTTGGGCTACAGCTGACATAGACGACAGCCAGCATAATCAATGTTTGTGTCCAGTTGTCACTCAGCCATTATTTCTTGGGATGGAAGCAGCAGCAATTCAACATAACTAGAGGATTCGTGCTTATGAGACATTGGTTTAGATGTACCTTGAACTGGCTGGATAAATGGTGTGATGCTTGTTTAAACTCTTGGTATGCAAAAATAAAGCAGTAATTAACTTTCATCAACTGTGGTTTCCCCCCCCCCATCTCCTACTCAGGAAATTTAAAAAATACATATATAAAATACTCTGAAGCTGATGATCACATGATCCTTATTTTAAGTGATTCCTGATTTTAAATCAGAATTACTCATTTCCTGCTCTTACTCTTAAATCACTAAAAGGAATATAACTTCTCTTTCACCGTAGATTTAAAACTGTCTCTTGCAGGGGAGTTCAGTCATAAATATGAAAGCATGGTTCACCCAGAGAAAACATAAGGATTCCAGGATACAGTTTGGTTTAATTTTTTTTTAAAAAAAAAGAAAGAAGCAGCATTTCAGCCAAGTAGCTTTTAAAAACATGGGTGGAAAGAAATGTCAACCAACTGTTTTTAGACAATTACAAAGTTGTTGGCCAATCTAATATAGCCAGCAGGAAATTCCACAGCGTTTGGAAACCATTAAAAAAAAAAAAAAGCCTGGCACTTGCTGTCCTCCAATTTATACTTCAAGAAGAGTTAATGTGCTGTAGCTAAACAGGGAAGGCCAAGAAGGATGGAGGAACAGAACTTAAAAGCCAACGGTGGAAGGAGATTCATGATAAAGAAAATGAATTGTAGCAGTGTCCCAGCTTCTTTCCACCCCCAACAAATTGGGGATTATCTAAGCTAAAGTTTTATCTCAGTGCTGTTATGTCTGAATCACTCATACAGCACATGATTCAATGTGCAACTTATTCTCCTTACAATGCAGTTCCCCTTTATTCTGCTTTTCGATCCCAATTACTTTCATGTTGCAGGGAGCACAATTTTGCAAACTATAATCCAATAACATGGAATTTTAAAACATATAATTTCAGCAGAGTTAAATCTGTTTTGAGCTCAGATAGGTGAGAGAGTTTTGTAAGTGGAACAATGGATTATTTATTGATAAATGCGGAGACTATTTTTCATAGCTCATCTACACAATCGTACATCTACAAACAAAAAAAATCCAGTTTCATTTTTGAACCTGCTTTTCTGGGCAGATGTGCACATAGTTACTGGGAGTTTTGTTAAAAAGCAACTTAGTAGCACAATCTCTCAGGGATCCACTTCTTTTTCAGTTGCAGCACTACACAAGGATCTGTGGTACACACTTACAATATGTGTACACATACCGAAATATAACTGATCTTCCAAATTCTGCCTACTTTCTCCATTGTTTAAAGATACCCATTGGTCTGTAATATTTGGTTACATTACTAACAAACAGGATATAAAATGATGCTTCAGATGTTAAATGTATCTCAGTGTAGATTGGGGGTTGGACTAGAAGATCTCCAAGATCCCTTTCTGCCCTATGAATATAGATCTTACCTTGGTGAACACTTACAGATTCTTCATAAAATGTGTTTAAAGCAGATGTATTGTATGCTAAATCTGGGATAAACCATAAGGAACGCTATTTATTTCCATACAATAATTCATTAAAATGTACATAATCAGGAAACGTAGCCCCAAATTCCATAATACGTTTTTGTTTGCTTGTTTTTCATTTGATTCTATTTAAATGGTTCAAATCAAGATTTAGATGAATTCACATATCCCTATAGTCAGCTCCTAATTATAATGGGATTGGAAAGCTGAAGAGCAGTGCATTGTTGACTTAACCATCAGCTAAAGAATCAAGTGCCCCGGTATGATCTGGTTTCTCTGCTGAATTGCTACAGAAGACATCACCCATGGGAAAACTTTTGATTTGAAGGCTGGCATATGCATACTAAAATCATAATACATTGTCTCAGCACACTGGGTGTAGGTTATTAGTTTTGTCCATAATCAAGAGGAAAAGCTAAAGCATTTAACTTCTCCATAATAAGCGTCCCCAGCTGGATGGAGAACAATTATTTGTGTAGTGTCAAGCTCAGACAAAGGAAAATTCACATTCCTCTGCCATGATGATGCTTGGAACTAGAGTGGAATAGGAATGACCTTTAAGAATAGTGGACCTCTTCAAACCGGAAGAGATATGATATCCTGAGAAGCTGCACATCCTGTATCTTAGGAAGGACACAATATCCACCGTGCAGTGAGCCATCCATTAACCTAGGAATGAAGAGCTGAACCGTGTATATTAGCTCTCCTCTTCTTTACCTGTTCTCTTTTCGTTTTGTAGCATGATTTGGAAAATCTTAGGTGCTTTAATTAAATATGCCAGTCTATTAGGCTACACTGAATCTTCTTTCGGATGCCTGGGAGAAGTAGAAATGGTCATAAGCCGATCTTGGACCTACAGTAACTGCCTTATCTTGCTGTCTTTTGAAATGCATTGTTCAATTAAATGTCTCTGAATGCACACACAAAGACCCGTAATTATTTTATGTCATTTACTATATTTGGGGTGCATGTGCAAAAACCGGGATTAAAAACACTGAGTTTGTCAGCTGACAGCCCAGATTCAAGACCCAAGCACTGCATGACGGGATGAGTTCCCTTTACTTCCCCCAGTTCCTGCCCACCTAACAGATTGAAAGTAGATGAATAGGTACCAGCATTCCATGCACCTTGGCATATAGTCAGGCTGGCCTCATGACCACAGAAAGATCCTCAGACAATGCTAGCTCCCTCAGCTAACAAACAGAGATGAGCACCGCCCCCTAGAGTCACACAAGAGAAAACCTTTACCTTTACTTGCTATATTACAAGTAGTCCAGTTTGTTTGTTTGGTGACCATTCAAAGTTACAACGGCCATTTTTCACAGTTACGACCTTTGTAGAATCCTCATGATTGCTTGATCAAAGTTCAGATCCTGGCAACTGGTTCATAATTTATGACCGTTGCTGTGTCCCAAGGTCGTATGATCCCCTTTTGTGAACTTCTGACAAGAAACGTCAATGGGGAAGCCAGATTCACTTAACAACCGGGTTACTAACTTATCAACTGCAGTGATTCACTTAACAACTGTGGCAAGAAAGGTCGTAAAATAGGGCAAAACTCACTTAACAAATGACTCACTTAACAACAGAAATGTTGGGCTCAATTGTGGTCGTAAGTCAAGGACTACCTGTATTACAAGGGCAAACTGCCTAGAGTCCAGTTGAATTGAAGGAGTGTGTTTATAAATAAAAGTATTGTATTTCAAAAGCTCAGAGTTAAAATGCTACAATTTTTAGGCCCATCGGTTTTGAAAATCTTCTTTTCTGTGGAAGATATAAACTGTAGTCATTTATAAACGTTGTAAGAGTCTGTTCATTAAAAAAGTTGCTTTTTAGGAAACCCCATCTTCTTATATCTTCCAAAGAAGAAAAAAGATCTATGTAAAATAGACCTTCTGAATTCTCCTGTTGTGTCTGATGAGAACATGAGATCCACATTTAAGCCACAATCACTAATATGTTGTTTTAACAGGAGAATTGGTGCTCAAATAATCATGATCACTCAACAGTGCACCACTAACCACATATATAGTATTAACTGTTTTGCTGCTGAGTTGCCTTTTAACTTAGTTCCTCATGTTCTTGGGTTTTTCATCAAATGAACATTGCTTCATTGGTACTTATTGCCTCAGTAGACCTACAAAGACCTCCCTCCCTCCCTCCCTCCCTCTTTCCCTCCCTCCCTCCCTCCCCCTCTCTCTCTCTCTAATGTTTTGCATCCAGAGTGTTTGCCTTCATTGAATACAGTTAGTCAAAAGTGGACCAATAGAAATGCTGTGCAATATTATTTGTTATTTTAGGGTTATCATATTTGGATAGCAAAAATTGGGGCTACTTCTAGATGACAGTGAAGTCCAGTGTTGGTTTGTCTTTCTCTTTCCCTCTCCTGTCACCTATTGGTCATCCGGTTTTTTGCAGCTCAGATTAGTTTCAGGCTTTCATGGGTAAATGGCAATAGCAATAACACTCAGACTTATATACCTCTTCATAGTGCTTTACAGCCCTCTCGAAGCAGTTTACAGAGTCAGCATATGGCCCCCAATGTTCTGGGTCCTCATTTCACCATTGACTTCAAAAGGATAGAAGGCTGAATCAACCTTGAGCCAGTGAGATTGAACTGGTGGCAGTCGGCAGAATTAGCCTCCAATATTCATTCTAACCACTGCGCCATCACGGCTCATAACTGTACCACCACAGCTCATATCTGTATGATGATTGATAGAGGAAAAAAGTAGAGATAATTTGGGAGCCTGCTCCAAGATAATGGCAGCACTAAAACGATCGCAGACCTCTTGTTGATTAAGACAGCATTGGACAGACTGAATGCCTGAAGATTAAGGAAGGAATTAATCCCTAAATGGAGTGTGCATCTGCTTGACATTTCATGGTGACAGTTGCAGGACACTTTATAATTAAAAATGCTCCTGATCCTGACTTAGATTTCACATTGCTTGCAAATATCTGGGATATCCATATTACCAGAATTAGTTTTAATTGCTGCAGGCTGAACATATAGACAAGATTTCAGTAGTTACTCAATCAATATGGATACTGCTGAACCATTAACTAGCCTGGTTAAATGAATAGCTTTGGTAAGAAAATCTATTTCTAAGAGGAGAGTGCTTATCTCAGATATTGTAAGATCTAATGCAAGATTTGTGATGAAGAGGGCCTTTACATTCAAAATACCCAAGAAATTTCCCTCTACAGTCTTTAGGGGGGTTTTTTCTTAAATTTTTAAGAGGTTTATTTAAGAATATATACTTGTTCTGTGAAGTGGGAAAGTTCTTTGAAGTCTGGAAATAACTTCTACTCCAACCTTTCTCCTCCTATTTTTAAGAACCAGACTTTATGTTTAAAACAGTACTGGAGATAGATTAATGAGTCAGTGTTCGCTTGATCCATTGATGAAGCAGGATTAATTCCAGGCTCTAGCTAATTTTTTCATGTTTATTGATTCCAACCCTATACAATGTTTAAAAGAAATGATGTGAAAGAGGTTAGGACTCTTTCCACCCATCAGTAGGATAACTCCCTGAAAACAGAACAGAACAGGACCACATATGGGATTAGGAAAAAGCCAGGGGGGGGAGGTTGAATTCAAAAAATGAGTCAGATAAGACTAGGGATGAGAGGGGTCTGGGAGAAAGAGAGAGAGAAACCTAGGAAAATATTCCAATTCATCTCCATGGAATAAGTTCTGCTGACTTCTCTATTCCGAACCCCCTACCTCCTGGTTACTGATCAAATAAGAAACATACTCAGACTGCTCTGTACTTCCCAGTGCACACATACATCCAACATGGAAATATACCCAGAAATGCAATATTATTCTGTTATGTGAAAGAAGATAAAGATGGCCCCTCCTGATTAAAAGAAAGAATCCCAGAAGCCATGCTCTTCAGGATGTCCCTGTTGTTGTTAGTTGCGAAGTCGTGTCCGACCCATCGCGACCCCATGGACAACATTCCTCCAGGCCTTCCTGTCCTCTACCATCTTCTGGAGTCCATTTAAGCTCACACCTACTGCTTCAGTGACTCCATCCAGCCACCTCATTCTCTGTCGTCCCCTTCTTCTATTGCCCTCAATCGTTCCCAGCATTAGGCTCTTCTCCAGTGAGTCCCTACCTTGTTATATATTGGGCTGTTTGGTTCTCCAAGGTGTGACACCCACTCAGCCTTAGAGCTATTTTTGGTAACATGCCAAAGTCCCATTGGCAAGAACAAGGAATGTTATGATGTCCTAGTCTGAGTTTACCAACCAAAAACTAAAATAAATCACAATTATTGAAGTTACAAAGAATTGTTTGGTAAGCAGTTCTGAAGGAAGTATGGTTAACTTCTAAAGAAAAAGGCTTTCAATCTTTCTCCGGCATGTGAGCTCTAAGAGCAGCAGTCAAGTCCAAGCTTGTATAGGTTTTGTCTACCCTTTTAGCTCATGCTTCATATCACAACTGTTTTTCCTAATGCAACTTTTGTTTCATGCTAACATGCTAACTGCACGATGCAGTGCGCAAGTTCCTCTGAATAGGAGAAACAGGCCCAGTGGTAGCACTCTCTGTTAACTTTTGCATAACAATTTAGCCAGTGTCGCTTTTAACTATTCAGGTCTACTTCCACCGCTTCTTAGAATTCCCTGCAATATAATTATCCTGATGGGAACGCAGGGAGATAATTGCTTTTAGAGGAAAGTTCTCTTTTGTTTCATGCTCATCTGGTTCCCACAAATGGAACAAGAGACCTTGAGCGGCATAAATACTCATCCATGTGTCTCCAGTTATTTATTTACCAAGATAGACCTTGACAAATGTAATTTGTTCAGTACAATTAAGAGGATGCATGATAATTCATTTAGACCAAAAAAAAAAAAAAGCCTAAAAAACCGATACTGGAATTGGCAGCTCACACTGCATCATGTGACACCACCAGCTGACTTTGACAATACAGGTCCTATGTATGGAACGTAGACATGAATTAATATTTGATGAGGAAGGAGGGACACCGTTAAAAACGGGAGCAATTGTTTATAGAGACAATTATATAAATTAGGCCTGTGAAACTCAGGGAACAACTACAGATAGTCCTTGACTTACAACAGCTTGTTTAGTGACCGTTCAAAGTTACAATGGCACTGAAAAAAGTAACTTATGACCGTTTTTCACACTTACGACTGTTGCAGCACCCCGGTGGCCATGTGATCAAAATTCAGGTGCTTGGCATCTGGTTCATATTTATGACGGTTGCAGTCTTCTGGGGTCATGTGATCCTTTTTGCAACCTTCTGACAAGCAAAATCCATTCAGATTCACTTAACAACCGGGTTACTAATTTTTAACAGCTACATTGACTCACTTAACTATTGTGGCAAGCAAGGTCATAAAACGGGGCAAAAGTCACTTAACAAATGTCTCACTTAGCGAGATAATTTTGGGGGTCAATTGTGGTGGTAATTCAAGGACTACCTATATGCCTTGAACCCTCTCTGCACACAATGAGAAAATGGCAAAATTAATAATTAAATCTGTTACTCCTGTTCACCACTCCTGCTCAAAAGATACCTAGGTAGTTCAAATTTTCATTTGATTTAATGCTTTTGTACACTTCTCTCATAATAGATGCGTTGGATTGGTAATGGAGACAGCAGATTGTATGCTAGTGACTTGCTAATAGTTCAAGGATAGTTGGCTAGCACTTCAACTCAGAAGTCGTGAAAGACTCACAATTGAGAGAATCATAACTGCCTAACAATACCAAAGATATAAGGAGGGGATAATTGAACAGCAAAATTTGTTCTTTTACTTGTATACAAGGTGTTGTGTGCCTATTAGCAAAGAGGCTATTAATAAACTGCCTTAAATAAACTGTGTTACAGAAATGAAATTAATATGAAGACTATTTTTTAGGAAAAGCAATGTTTAGCATTTCCTCTTATGCTTGCGCACCCAAATGAATTACTCGTCTAATTCCATCTTTCTCTACTTCTGAAATAGATATTACATAGCATATACAATTCATTCCCTTCCTGATCAGAAGGGACTAACTATTAAGACGGTTGTAAGTGCTATTATAGTCTTTCCCAAACCAACACCTTCAAGATCTATTGGACAATAACTTCCCAAATTAAGAAACCTGGACACTGTAATCCATTCTATTTGGAGGGCATGAACTAAAGAAACTATACTAAAAAAGGGCTTTTCTCCTTGGAGAGAATTCTTATTATTCTCCTTTGATAGAACTAAATAGAAGCCAGAAGAAATAACTCGGGGGGCATAGGAAAGACACAAACTGCAGGGGGGGGGGACTTTGTAGAGGTGACTTGTTATGGAGATAATGAGCACAAAAGGAACACATGACCAAGAAAGGTAAACAAATGTGATTGACTTTGTAATGATTGTAATGATTACTGCTGAGTAATTCTCATTACATGCAGCTCTTGAAACAAAGAGCCTCCAGTTGCTCTGAGCTAGACATCTAATATTATAGAGGGCCAAGCAATATTCATCTTGGATTTCATGGCCTGTTTTCCCATCCCTTCTTCTTTTAGCTTAGTGTGAAATCGTTAGGGAAGAGAGAAAGGCTGAATAGACACACACAATCCTTTTAATTGGTAGCACTAGGAACGTTCTCTCTGATAGTTTCCCATGGATCAAAAGTAAAAGATAAGCATCTCTAAAACTGAGCATGACTTCTGGTGACTCCACAAACACCTAAACTGCTTTTTCAACAGTACAATAATATAAATTTTGCCTTTTCCTAGGATTCTTTTGATTTTCCTGTCTAGCCTACAGCCATAGCATTTCCTAGTGGTTGCCCTGCTTAGCTTTTTTAAGATGATAATGGTAATGATTGCAAGATAGAAAGATCTGCACATGGACTAGAGCAGGGCTACCCAACTCCCGGTCCGTGGACTGGTACTGGGCCGCAGCATGCCAGGCAAGCAAAGCCCCATCCGCGGGATGCAGGCAACACACAAAACCACGCACCCTCCAGTCCGTGGAAAAACCTTTCTCCATGGAACCGGTCCCCGGTGCCCAAAAGGTTGGGGACCTCTGGATTAGAGAACAAACGAAAGTATACGATATCATCAAGAGAGTAAAAGAATTGAAATAGAAATGGGCTGGTCACATAGCAAGAAGAACTGGTGGCAGGTGGACCAAGGCAGTCACAGAGTGGACCCCACTTGATAAAAAGCTTCCACGGAAGAGACCTAAATCAAGATGGATCGACGACATCAGCAAGTATTGCGGGCCCAATTGGCAAAAGAAAGCTCAGGACTGTATCGGCTGGAAACAGGCGGAAGAGGCCTTCATCCTGCAGTGGATAGAGAATGGCTAAAATGATATTGATGATGAATGGTAATGATTATTAGATGTATATCTTTATCTGGATGTTGCCGTCCATTGTCCAAGGAGCAATGTACATATCATGGACAGATCACACTATAAATACAGTAGAATTTCATCATAATACCTACAGTAGAATTTCATCATAATACCTGGAACTAGACTTTTTTCCCTTTCTCCAAGGAATTGTTCGCTTGATTTTGCAAGATGCAAGATACAAATCCCAGAGAACATGCTTGCCCATTTAAATAGCAACAAGAAGTTCCAAATCTTTTTGAATGGGATTCAAGTTTTATCAGCCACAAAGTGAATTGCATTTGGCAGTAGGGTATTCCCTTCCAATGGAGCCTCTCCTGAACAGAGTTGTTATTTTGTCATGCTTATTTAAGCAGAAAGGGCATTATCATTCCTTCGTAATGTAATAGTAGCTTACCCAAGGTGTAATAAGGGTTTAAGCAATATGCCAGAAAGGTTTGGGGAAATAAATAATGAGCGGTTGCCCTGTTAAATACAATCATGACAAATTTGCTAAGTGTTCAGTGAGATAAAACACAGCACTTTAAATGCCCAACAAATCAATATGAAACATCTACTGGGCTATTTATTGTGTAAGGAAAGGCAACCTTTTAAGGGTTATTTTTCTGGCACTGAGTCCATACTGGATTCATTTTCAAATTGAAGTTCTTAATCTATGAGGTTAATCTGACCACTTGGGCACTTTAGGATCATTACAATCCCTGACATGTGGCTACTGTCAAGTACAAAAGATCTGGTCCACAGGTGAAAGTCCAATTAAACTGATTTATTGCTACTCATGCCTATTCACAGGAATCTTCTCAACTAACAGCCAGCACCTGCTTGGAGTTAGAGAAGGGTCAACAGAATTCAAGGGAGGTTGGACTTAGTTTAGTTATTGACTATGTAGGAATTCTAAGCTGATCTCTCTTTTAACTCCACCCACAGGTTCTGCCACAGGTTCTCCTACAGACGCTGATTGTTGCTAAACTTATCTGGACAACTCACAGGAAACTTTCTTTAGATAAAGAGCTTCTTATAATATTAAGATACCTTCCAGGATTGCTTGTCAAAAACAAAAGTGCATTAAATAGGGGAGTCAGTAATCACAGCAGGACAAGCATTTTAAAAAGTTGTCTTCATAATTAACTCAGGACTAGCATTTCTCAAAGGTGCTTTTTCCAAAAGGCAACTGGACTTTCTTGGTTGTTTTTTTTTCCTTTGAAAATGTTTTGCTTCTCATCCAAGCTTCGTAGATGAGAAATGAAATATTTTCAAAGGGAAAAAAGATGAAATCTGGTTGCCTTTTGGAAAAAGTACTCTTGGGACAATCATGACCTGGATGATTGAGAATCTTCATAAATAATCAGGACTGGCATGCTCTCTATTACATGTCACAAAAATCTTAAAGGCATTTTCTAGCCATCTTCAAGGGTTAAAAAATAAATGTGTACATTTATATCACATGCCATTATGCTCCAAAGACATGTCCAAAGGGTAAATAGAAAATTGGGATCAAATAAGAAGATCAACTCCACCGACAGAAAGGTGCTTTCCTAGTATGATGCCCTTCAAATATGTTTGATAGTAGTGTTGGGAGAACAGAAGTAGGACCAAATCATATAAACAATACTAAAAATCTAGCTGTTCCCTCTCCCCCTTTGTGCATATGTGACATCACATGTAAAAAAGGGAGGAGCTTGTGGTACATTGCTGCAACACTGCTTTCGTCGTTCTGTCCAGAGCATCTAGCTCCTAAACTAACTCGTAGTTATTTCAACTCTGTTCATTATTCTGCCAAATTGATATCAAAGTAACTGCCAATCTATAAGCCCAATATAGATTTGGAAAACATTCACCAGTTGAGACATAAAGCTGTAATGCCTTCCATTGTTTAGGGCAGACACGGACTGTTGGAACAAGAGATACCCATTTGGTTTGTGCTGAAATCAACAGGATTTTGTTTAGTTATGTCGTATTTTGCATTGATTTCAGGGAGGAGAAAAAAACTGCAACCAGTTAAAAGTCTTCCAAACCAGTTAAAAGTCTTCCAAAGGCTAAGTAGCACACGTCAAGTAGGTCAGCCATCTCTGCTAGACTCAGCTCTTTAAGGCATGGATCCATTTATTTAATTAACACATGAAAACTGCCCCGTAATGATTACTTGCTTCGTATGACATTGATTTGTAAGTAAACATTATCAGCAAGCAGTATCTTCTGAATTCTCTGCTTAAAAAAAAGAAAGAAGAAGCTTGAGCATAAAACATGAGCACCTTCATGGAGGCTAAGAGATGTCATCACAGCCCTGATGAGCCTTCCCAAAGAGCTTTGAATACTTTTCTAGTACCAAGTGAGAATTCCTTTTGCACCATCTAGTGGATTAAATTCAGAATTCGCTTGCGTTTCATTTCTCCCCCTGGTTCCAAGTTATGCTTCTTCTTGCTTTGAAAGCTCAAGATTTCTCTGAGGACGGAAACTTGTAGGCCACTTTTTATGGTGCTACCATCCTGTCTCATTTCCCAAATTTTGTACCAGGAGGATCCAGCGTTTGTCACTTTCTAGATTCAACTCTCCCTTGTTTCCTCATGGTTTTAATATCTGACTGCTGCAGAATAACTGAGGAATGCGAAGGACAGCTGTACAAGGCCTTTGGATTGGAGGTGCTAAAAGACTTCCATTTGGAAGGACAGATGAAAACAATCCCTCACTTATCAACTGCAAGAAACTTTTTTAAAGGCTGTACCAAGGGGGGGGGGAAATAGTACATTCTGCAGCTGTTTGATTTTAACAGTCTCTTTTTTTCTATTCTAGAAGAAGGTAAGGAAGAAAAGTAGGAAAAGAGCTGTATGTTTGTCACTACTTATCTTTCATGGTCACTGGGCTTGCAGTTAGATAATTGCCTCTTGATAATTGCTCAACGCTAGATAAGAGCTGAAGTAAGGCAGTTGGTTTTATTGGCCTTAACATAAGATCCGTCAAGCAGAAGATTAAAGGGGAGGCCCACTGGCAATAGGATCCAGGGTAAAATACACAAATTGCCAGTTGCTAATTAGTCCCCACTTTGCATCATAGCCACAGTCTCTTGATTTTTTATTTTTATTTTTTTTTTACAAAAAGAAATTAAAGGAACTAAAAACTGAAGACCGAAGATAAGTTTAGCAGATCAGCAGAAGCATGCTGCAAAACTTTTCCTTGGTTTTACTATTCTAAATGGCAATGGGGGGGGGGGACTAGTTTTGATTACCATTCAGATGTAATATTGTCACAAAAGAACCTCCAGGATCTAAACATCTCTGGCTATAGTTGCATAAAATGAAGATGCTTTGGGGTGATCATCAACTCATTGTCAAGGCAAGGGTCACATATTCTCTGCAAATGTGTAGCATTTCAAATTCCAAGACCAAAAAGGTGATATGGTGTGCACAGGAACAACTGTAGCACCTCTCTGCAGTTACAATAGCACAACTTTTTGTGGTGCTGTACAGCTGCCTTCCACATTTGCCTTGTCATCCCAGGAAAGAGTGTTTGAACATAGAACGTAGAACATGGAATATAGAATATAGAACATAGAATGTAGAACTTAGAACATGGAACGTAGAACTTAGAACATGGAACATAGAACGTGGAATGAAGCATGGAACGTAGAACATAGAACATAAAGCATAGAACAATAGAGCTGAAAGGGACCAAGCAGGGGTTTGATTTACTGAGTTGGCACTTTCTCATCTCAGCAAGCATCATCTTGCCTTGAAATCTGAGGTTCTGCAGTTCTGTTTGTCAATGATAGATGGCTGTCCATTATTTCAACAACAGGTAGTCCTCAACTTACAATAGTTCATTTAGTGACCGTTCAAAGTTACAATGGCACTGAAAAAAAGTGACTGATGACCGGTTTTCACATTTATGACCATTGCAGCATCCCTATGGTCACATGATCAAAATTCGGATGCTTGGCAACTGTTTCCTATTTAGGATGGTTGCAGTGCGCTGGGGTCACGTGATCCCCTTTTGCAACCTTCTGACAGGAAAAGCCAATGGAGGAGCCAGTTTCACTTAACAACCATGTTACTAACTTAACTGCAATGATTCACTTAACAACTGCGGCAAGGAAGATTGTAAAATGGGTCAAAACTCACTTAACAAATATCTCACTTAACAACATAAATTTTGGGCTCAATTGTGGTCATAAGTTGAGGACTACCTGTATTGTACTGTACTTTTGTCATTCCGCAGAATATGAAACTGGGATCTACTGCATGCAAAGCACGTACCATGGCTGTCTCCCTCTAAAGCAGTGTTTTCTCAACTTGGGGAAATTTAAGATGCGTGGACTTCAGCTCCCAGAATCCTTCCAGCATGCTGGTTAGGAAATTCTGAGAGTTGAAATCTACACATCTTAAAGAACAGGTTGAGAAATAATGTTCTAAAAAATAAAAACCTGGGCTATTTTGAGACTGTTAATTTTTAGTGAGCACATTCATTTGGCATTGGTTCATACCTGCAAATTTCCTTTGTTAAGAACCAACTGTTCACAGCATTTAAACTCATAATTACACCACACACCCAACACCAACAATATATCCTCCAACAGAATTTTTTGTTCTTTAGCACCCTAACACATACTTCCCATCAGGAAAAGCTTTAAATACTATTGTAAGCCTCTGCAGATCTTAGACTCTTAAGAGTAATTCTGGAATATATTAAATAGTTATTGGCTTGTAGTAGGCCTGCACCCTGTTTGACCCTCTCAGTTGAACATAACATACTATTTAAATACCAAAACTATGGATAGCTGGCAGTGGTTCTAGTTTTGCAGTCTCAGAAAGCAAAATTCTGATAGAGTCCATGATAGGTCTCAACAAATGGTTGTCTAGCTTGGTAACAATAACAATAACAACAATAACAATAATAATAGAGTTGGAAGGCACCTTGGAGGTCTTCTAGTCCAACCCCCTGCTCAGGCAGGAAACCCTATACCATTTCAGACAAATGGTTGTCCAGTCTCTTCTTAAAAACTTCCAGTGTTGGAGCATTCACAACTTCTGGAGGCAGTTTGTTGTAGATTGCAAACAGCTGTAGGCTCACAGTAACTAGGGTACATTATTTGCATTTAGTGGAAGTGATGATAATTGCAATTTATAAAATCTACATTCTATAACTCAGCATCTATTGAGTTTCATAGTTGTTGTTTCTTACGTTATGGATATTTTACAGTAGTTATTTTTATTGGATGTATGATTAGACTCTGAATAAAAATACTTAGGATTATGTTTACTTCATTATGGGAGAGAACTGGTAAAACTCATTTTAGGAATCCAAAGTCAAATCAGGAAAACTTATTGATGGATTTTCTATTGAATCTGGTATCCTTGCTAGTTTGCTAAAAAGTTGTTTAACAATGTCTATTATGTTACATCTGTTTCCACTCCTCACTACAGAAAATACTAAATAAGGTTGCAATCTTATTGCCATTCACATAAATTCCCCCCCCCCAAAAAAAAACAAGTTGGATTTATTTCTAAATAAACATAGGTGGTATCAGAAATTTACTTTTAAAGGTTTCAGTTTCATTCTTGTTTCATGCTTTGGTGATGGCGCCTAAATTTAATTTCTAGGAACTCCCACTTCATGCAAGTCCTAGAGTTATCCTTGATAAATGTAAGCTATTTAAATGGCTTGCAGTTACTACCTTTCTATGTACGTTCTTTAATCCAGCTTTTAACATTGCAAGTAGCACAAAAAGTTTATAAATGTTCTGTTTATCTATTGTTGAAAGCGTACAGACTCCATAAAACTTTTAAAAGAAAAAAGATTGTTTTATTCCCTGCCCTTCAAGTCATTTCTGAGATGTAACCAAAGAGACTCACTTTATTGACCAGGTTCATTAAGTACTCAGGCAGAAATAATATTATACTCAAATTCAGGCAAGGAACTAGACAAGGCATGTTTGGTGGACGTTTCACTTAAGATTCCAAGAACAATAATCATATATCAAATGATTTACCACTTCTCCAAAAGGTACTATCACTATGTTTGCATAGATCTTTTCTCAGAGAGATTAAACAGTTAGATAACCAAAAGGAGTAGTTTCTGCCAAGCTGAAGACCCAGAAACCACAGATTGTTGCTATCCAATGCGAGTGGAGAAAGGTTTACATGACAATTGCTGATTATTCCCAATAGACCATGCTCTAAAAAGTCACTTTGCTGTCTACATAAAAGAGAAAAGCTTTCCTAGGAGGTGGGTGGGAAGAGGAAAAGAAGGGAGACATTGAGACACCAGGGTTCAAGCAAAGTTTTATGAAGACGGTTAAAGTGCACACAGCTTGTAAAAAGCTTTAAAATGACAACAGGCTGTAGCCAATACAGAGCCATCTTCTAAATGTATACTATAAGGATACACTGTAGAGTTTATGAGATGGTTAACATTGCCAACAGGTGATTGAATAGCTTTTCAGAAGACCCAGATGAAAATCCTTATTCCACAAAACAGCATGAATTTAAAAATATATACATATAACATGAATATCTTATATTTAGACCTTCCCTTTGGATTCTGCTCTTGGTAGAAAGCACTAAGACTTGGTATAAAGGACTGGGAAGATTGGATGGGTATTAAAAGAGATTTAACTGATTAGTCCTGTAGATAACCAAAGCTTTGAAGTGGCAGAAGTTATGTTTTTCTGATAGTATATGAACATTATGGGATTAATTGCTTTATTCGTTGCATTTATATCCCACTACAATAGTTTTGATTCTTGGAAGATGGCTTGCACGGTGCTAATATATTTCATGCACAAGAATACAGACGGGAGGATAAGATGAAGTAAAATGAGCTAGGTCAGAACCTTGGATGTAGGTCAGATCAAGAGTAAAATGATGGACTTAAACCTAGTTTCCTGGGTTCTATTATCAAGTGTCCCAAGTAAAGTTTGGCTGACATTAAAAATTGGGGTTCTTATTAGTTGGACGGGGACTAGTGGGGAATCCCAGAGCTATAAATTCAACAGGAGAGTCAGAAAGAACAGGGGCAAAAAATCCTAGAAAGAGGCAATGTCTTCCAGTTCCATATCACTACCAAGAAATTACACAGTCATATCAAGAGGTAAACTTGACTACAGAAAGACCCTGCCTTTTTTTTTTTTATGGTCAAATAACAGCCAAAATATTCGTGTGTACACGTTGTGAAAACGTCACTGTCTTAGGCTTGTATTTATGTGTTCTCATTACTTTACATAACAAATCACTTTGGAACATGGCTGGAAAAAAATATTGCACAAATTAGTCTTCACCTAATAAAACAGTTTTAGACATTTGCTCCAAACCCTGTCTGAAAGGATGGTCTACTATGGTGGTACCAATTTTCCAGTTTGGGGATTATTCTCTTTCCCTTTTTTCCTTTTCTTAATTCTGAAACTCAAAGGAATTCTACTGAGATCAGCATAGTATTTACCATGCTGTAAAATTCTACTTAGACTTAAGGAATTCTCTACCAGCAAACACAAACACCACTTCATGTCCTTCGTACCAGCATTTACGGGTGTTTTTTTCTTCCAATAACCCTACAGAACATTTGAGAATTTCCAACTTTGAATCATAGTGTCATGGACCGAATGGCCCAGAAGAGAAGTAGTTTCTTCGTTCTTCATCTTCTCACCCCAGCTTTGTAGGTTTTGTAGGTTATAGCAACTCCTTTGCGAAGTTCCCCAGCTTTTGGAAACAATTTGGAGAATGATAAACAGCACTTTGGATCCCAGCCAGTGGCTTCAATAGATGACACATCATTTGCTTGTCATCTTATCTGAAAACAAATGTCATCCTGCAAGATAAAATATCTAAATGCACAGTGTTTCCTCATTAAGCATAGGAAGGGCTGGACATCTGTGCCATCAACAGAGCAACTTTGTCAAAAAGGAACCAAGTCTTTGCTCGCACTAAACTCCATCAATTAATTGGGAAAAATATTGTTTGACTAGACATGTGTGGCCAGAATCTGGGCAGGTGATCCTATCATGATTTTGGCTCTATCGCTTCCCTCTCATCATTGCAAGTCAGCACAAGAAAAAAAAAGGCTGAATGGCTCCTTAGTGATAAATAAGACATTGCTCTCAGGCACACTCTGTGGCTTAAAAGTAGCCTCTCCCTTTCAATATAGCCCACCTCATAGGTTTGTTGAGATATAAAACTGCCAGGATGCTAGAATACAAACATACGGGGTTGAATTCCAGCATAGTCATTACTAATTTGTCCTCCTGGCTAATTTCATTCGACTGATTTCAGGAATTCCATTCAAAGCGTGATAAAAGCTTGGTCCCAACCCCTTTCCTGAGAGTGTTTTCACTTTACTAAAACTCTTGAATAAAAATCAGATTAAAGATGCAGCCTCAACGATATTAAGGGTTAAAGCAGCCTCTTCACATGAGACTTTTTTTTTAAAGTTTGTTTTAAATAGGATTGTTATTAATCACAAATATATCAAATATCAGCCAAGAAAAAAAAGGTATGAAACCCATTTGTTTTAGTGATTTTTTTTATTGCCAGCTACTTTTTGAATGACAATAGCTTTAATCAAATTCATATAAATGCATGGATGTATTCTTATAAGGAATGTGCAATGTTTAAATTAGAACCCCTTTGAGCACAGGATAGCTGGTTTGATCGGTTTCTGAATGAAGCAATGTGCTTTGATTTCAGTTTAAGCATGAATCAAAACAAGTCTGTTTGGCTTTGGATGTGAATTCAAATGTTCCGTTATCCGCTCCAAATGTTCTCAAAATGATTGACTGATACCACACTGCAGGACCCCATTCATGCATTCCAATTTAAGGGCATATGAAATTTATTAGCATGGTGTTCAGCATGAGTAACAGTCATGGAAAAGCCACCGTCTGATGGGCAATTGCACCACATATGTTAAGGAGATCAATGTAGGTAGTCCTTGCTTAATGACTATCCTAATTAATGACCATTTGAAATTACAATGGCACTGAAAAAGTAACTTTATAGCCTGTCCTCACACTTATGAACAATGCAGTGTCCCCGATTGCGATTGATTTGGGCAGGCATTTACACTGTTGCAGCATCCCACAGTCACATTTGCCATTTGTGCATTTCACAGCCAGTTCCCAACAAGCAGAGTCACTAGAGAAGCCGGCAGTAAAATTGCAAGATGGTGTTATATGATGTCTCAATTAATTACCACGGAGGATGCACTTAATTATTGTGGTGGAAGTGAGGTTGTAAGTCCATCGTGGTCGAGTGGTGTCTGGTGTACCAACTTAGCGATGGCATTGCTGATCCTAATTGTAGTCACTAAGCAAAGACGATCTGTAGATCAGAGTTTGTCCAAGGAGTTGGGTAAGGGGAGCAAATTTTTACCTATCAAGTTCTATCTGAACAACAGCAGCAACAACAACAACAACAACAACAAAAACACGGTTCAGGACCAATCAGTTTTTGTGGGCCTTCACTACCTTTTTGTGAGCCAGCACCAGAGATCGCTGATTGTGAAAGCATGGTGTCTTATTAATAGGCTGTGGCCCCTGCCCATCAGAAGGTATTTTTTCCAGACAGTGGGAGCATTGGTGGAGGAGGAGGAAGATGAATATGAGAAGGAAGAAGGAGAGAGAACTAGCAAGGATGGTAAAATTAGCCTATTTGATTAGCAAAAATTCAATGACTACATTTTTTAGTGACTGGAAACCTCTTATGGACTTTTTGCTGAACAAAAGAGAAAAATGAACTTGTGACTCTGAAGATTAAAAAGAGTAGCTTATGGAAAGAAGGAAATTATGATGCAACTTAGAGAAAGAGGGTAAAGTAAAAAAATGTACATATAACTACTGTCAAGAAGATTGGAAAATGCTTCTTTATGATCTTTCCTTTCCTTTCCTATTTTCCTTTTTCACTATTTACTACTACTGCTTGTTATCTTTATTCGATTATAAATAAATATTTTCTCTATGGTTTTTACTTTGTTAAAAGGGAGGGAGTGGCTCACAAGATTGGGATGCTGGGCTGAGGATCGGCAGGCCCGCATTCAAGACCCAGTTGCTGCCATGGGATGGGGTGAGCTCCTGTCTCACGCTCCACCTCTTGCCAATCCAGCAGTTCAAAAGCGGGTGACATTAAAGATTTATGAAAGATTTCTTTAATAAAAATTAGGGAAGAAAGTAGGAGCAAGATGGTAGCAGAAAAAACATGGAGAGAAAATACAGCCTTCTAAGAAACCAGATGCATTCCATCTGCACTGGCTTTTGGCAATGGTAGCAGAATTGGCCATGCTCCATGGCGATGAGGGAGATTCATGGGAAAAGAAAACTGGCTCTTCAATCCTGATTTGTTTTGAGTTTTGATATCTTCTTTCCTGAAATAATATTTAGGACTTCTTGAGATTCCATGAAAGGGGAGAGCATATAGTCCAATAGTCACGTTTAGTTCAATTGCTTAAAAAGGTCTCTTGTGAAGGGCACGGTCAGGAGCAACTTAGATTTCTAAAAATTGGCAGAAATTGTTGCCTGGCCCTTTTCATTTTGACGAGGTTCCAGTGTGTTCTTATCAAAAGTTGAAAGGTCTTGAAACTTTCATTTTTGAACCTGCAGGTGTTCTTAGTAAGGCTTATGTTTTTTTAGAAAACAAAGTGTTATTTGCTTTTTTTTTTTTTAAACTAGCTTCTATTGTGAGTTACCACATCTGTGCTATGTGGTAATGAAACCCAGAGAGAAGTCACCACAGGAAGGGGGAATTCTGTAAGAAGAAAACATCTGGATATTGCTTTGAGAGTCACTTGCAGCTTCTTATATTTTATTAAGAAGCAAGGAAAGTTGTATTAAGCTCAACTCTAGCATGGAGGGGGGAAGGAAAGAGACCCACAAAAAGGCCAACGAACAATCATGCCCTCCCCCTCAGTGAATTTAGGATTCACACAGGCTATGCAGGCAAGCATTTATTTTAAAAGGTGCCTTACTAACTAATGTGACAACCCAATAAAATCTGCACATTTTCTTACTCAGGATGCTAATGTGTTCCATATTGAGGTATTGTCACGTTCCTTGGCAATAATGGCTCAAGTGGTTCCATATTTCAGTTTGAATGAAGGGTGCCCTGGGAGGAAGCATGTCTACTAGCTTTACAGTCCATGTGTTTGCCTGCATAAAAGATAAGGTTGCATGGCGTTAATAGCTTAGCATGATTTTTAGAGTGGGCTTTACATTTTCCCTAATCCTAGGATAAGTAATCTTCCATTTTTCTCTTCTCTTCTCTCTTTCTCCCCCCCCCCCAAGTCAGCTGTAGATTTAACCTTCAGGAGTCTCCTTGGCTGGCTAAACGGCTGGGCCTTAGAAGGAATTGAAACTCCATACAACTGTTGCCTCAGCAAGTAATGCTGATGACTAAATATTTAGGAACTATCCCATTAAGAGATGAAAGCAAGCATGTAAAGTGGGCTCAGCTGACTGTTCCACAGTTAAAAGACAGCTGCAGTGAAGTGCCTTATGATTTCAGGACATTTATAAAAGATTGCATTTACGCATTATAGCTTCTGGGTAACAAACCGGAAAGTTAGATTGGCTCATTCAGTCTCATACTGAAGATCTGCTAAAAAAACAACAACAACAGCATGTCCCAAGGGGCCATATGGGAAGAGAAAGTACCAAACCTATTTAAGAAAAGGTGCTCTTTAGGTATAGGGACAGCTAGCATCAGGAAGAGGCGTTTGAGGAGATCTAAGTTGCTTTAACAAAGTTAGTGCCCTATAAGGAAAACTTGGAATAGACAAAGATAGCTGTATCAGTTAAAGAAAGTTACAAAACATATCTAAAAGGAAAATGAGAATTATTCTCAAGTGGTTACCAGCACATTGTATGTGCAGACATGTTACATTTACTATGAATACAGTTCACACAGGAATCATTGAATGCTGGAGTTGAACAGGACAGCATTTAATCCAACCTTTACTCAGCGAGGAATCTAAATCCAACAAGAAGATACTTTGGAAGGGAGCGAAGAATGCAACTGCTTGAAGGAAGAGTCAGGAGAAAGGAACTCACTTTGTGGTGGAATGAGAACGAATACAGTAATTCTATCTCCTGTTGTCACCTTCAAGAACATCTGCAACTGGAGAACCTCTTCATCCCCAAAGATCTGCAGGGGGAAGAGGATTTTGAAAAGCCAGCTCTTCAAGCAACAGAAGTTCTCTGGTGCAAACATGGAAGGGAAAGAGGGGAAGGGATGGGAGCTAGCACAGACTTAGTTCTTAGTTACAGAACTCTGTGGGGCTTCCTACAAAATAAAAATTTGTAGATTTCTTCTATTAAGTCTATCATTTCCTTTTTCTTGCATATAGGAGAAGGAAGAAGAAAAAGTTCAGGAATCTCTTTCCTGCAGACTGCATATTAATTTACAGAGGCCCAGTTTGGATTAGTGTTTGAGTGGCATGTGGTAGAGATAGATCAGTGTTTTCAAAATTTGAAAAATTTAAGATGTGTGGACTTCAACTTCTCAACTTCCAGATACTCGTTAATTAAAATTACATTTAAGCCTGGCCTGGCCTTTTCTTGGAATGCCATTTCTTGTGTTATATATATATATAACTCACACACACACACACACACACACACACACACACACACATATATGTCACACAACCAATATATATATATATATAACGTCACACAACCACATTTTGTTGAGGAAAACAGTCTATGAGGATTTTCACTGGAAATTGACAAGATAAGGAAACCAAGCATCTATAGTCCTTGTTTATCAACCACTCTTTCAGAGACTGTTCAAAGTGGCAACAACAGTGCTGAAGGAGGGGTACTTAAAACCAGTCCTCAAAATACCAGCCATTGCAGTGCCTCCCAATCACACGTGCTTCGGCAACCAGCTTGCATGTAACCACAGTTGCAGAATGTAATGGAATATGCGGGTGACCCTGGGGAAGGAGAGGAAGATATGCTGCCTAGGAAACAGACAGACAGGAGAGGCAGGAGCCCCTGATGGATTATCAGTCAGATTAAGAAATTTAGGAAGGACCTGCCCTAATTGATCAGGGAATTAAATGCGGTAGTAGGAAGTTTGTCCTTTCAGAGTTGCAAGAGTCTGTTAATGTAGCCTTACAATAAAATAGAATTAGCTCATTTAGTAGTGTTTCCTGTCGGGTTTACCCAGGATGCCTGACACAGTGTCCCATGGTTCCCATATTTGTGACCTTCTCACAAGCAAAGTTAATGGAAAAGCCACCAGGGAAGATTGCAAGTCACTCTAATGAGCCTCCTTTCCTTCTTTCAGTGCCATTCCTTCTTCCCTGGCCTCGCACGTGCCTGTAGTAGCCTCGTTCCCCAACTTACATGTGGCCTGCACCTGGCCTCACAAACTCCATGTGGCACCCTGAACTTCCTACCTCTGGGACTCCCACCACTTCCTCCTTAATGATCTGCACATTTGGGGATTACAAGAGCAACTGGGACTGCCGGGATTGCTTTTTCTAGGTAGTGTGGTCACATTACATCAATCTTATGACCGCATTGCTTAGCAAGTTCCTTTGTAATTTGAGGACTCCCTGTATAGCTTTGTGTGATGTGTGATTTTAAACTTATTTTCTGCCTAAATCTTCCTTTAGGGAGCGCGTCTTCAATTTAGCACACTTTTCCTTTCAGATAATGTTCTCCAAAATTTCTATTTGACTGTGAGATGCCTGTTTTCTTCCTGCCATCCTTTCCAGTTATGGAATGAATCCCAAGCAGTGATAACCAGTGGATTATTTTGGACTCCATTCTTGTTCCTTCAGCTGCCTCAAGTTCCTTCAAACCTCCAATGTGAGCTGTCATTCCAAACTCAACTTTGATTATTTCACTTACCCACATCTTAATTCACACAAGGTCTCGACCTCCTTGTGCACTTCTTTCACAAAAAAGTCATATCCAAGCCAATGCACTTGTTTAAAGATTACTAAAGTATAATAAAGGCACTCCTGCAGCTTTTTAAAATTTACATTCAACCTCCTGCATGTAGATGACCAGGCTGAGCCTGAGGTCAAGCACGTCTGTAGTCATAAATCCCTTCACACTCACAAGAGATCTAAGTCCGGCCCACCTTGAATTCTATGGACTCTTTATCTACCGCCAATTTGCTTTAACCATTAGTGGTTCAGATTATTGTAGAGAGGGTTAGCATGCAATAAACCTGTAGTCAATTGAATTGCCTTGCTTCCTGCTTTCTTGCACCTGACACTGCATTTTCCTAGGATACACCTACTGAATGTTCACAAGACACATTTCAACAAAGACACCAGACTTATCTTCCCCCATTCCCATTGGGTGTTTTATTTTATGTATCATTTGCATTAGGTAAATCAAGTGAAACACTCAAGAGAAAGCTCTTAGCAAAATAAAGGGAAAATAATAAAGCAAGTCTATCAAATAGCCGTGACAAAATGCTTTTATACTTGGGAGAGTATTGAACAACTGAATCCATATGTGAAAAGGAAGAGTATGTTCTAACACAGACTGTGAGGAAAAAGGCAGTTTAGACGTGTGGCTTAAAAAAATAATGAGTCACAATCTCTATTCTCAAAATTACATTCAATAATGCTTTTGAAATGCTGTAATATAGAAACTACAATTTAGCTCACCAAAACTTCAATAAGAGAGAAATCCAAGCATCTGAACAGATTTTTGTTTTTCAAAGCAAATATATAAAAATCACAAGGGCTTTTGCTTATAAATAGGTGCAAAAGGTTACATACCTACAATAGTTTATCTTGGCAACTAATCATTGATGGCACTTGTTCTAGTTTGAACTTGAGTTTTCACACTTAAGAGCTAATTGGCAGTGCACATGGCAGAGTTTTTTCAGCAGGTTTTCATAGTAGCACAGATTAGGCACTGAATATAGGAAATATTTCCAAGACCATTTTCAGCTTCAATGCTGGAGAAGTTAGTGTAAAAGCAAATCTTACTGAAATCATAAGAGGCTTTATTTTAGAGTACATAGAACATGGACAGGGAATAATGTTCATAATAGGGAAGTTAGTATCAGCTGTTTTTGTTTAGAAATGCAAAATATCTAAAAAGCATTCAATTCTTAAAGTGGCCACCTTTCCCTTACGTAATAAATGTCAAAAACAATGTTACTGTTAACTTCTAATAATTTGAGGACTCTGTGAATATACAGTATTTGAACAAATTATGTATAAATCCACTGTACATTTTGAAGCACGTTTGCTAGAATTCTGATATTACAAAAGCTTACTTTACTATGTACATCAAGTTCTGCAAGTCCAAGCAGTCCTCGACGTACAACCACAATCGAGCCCAAAATTTCTGTTGCTAAGTGAAACATTTGTTAAGTAAGCTTGCCCCATTTTACTACCTTTCTTGCCACAGTTGTTAAGTGAATCACTGCAGTTGTTACATTAGTCAAATTCTTGTTAAGTGAATCTGATTTTGTCAGAAAGTCGCAAGAGGGGATCACAACTGTCATAAATATGAGTCAATTGCCTGAGTTTTGATCACATGACCATGGGGATGCTACAACAGTCATAAGTATGAAAACTGGTCATAAGTCACTTTCAGTGCCGTTGTAACTTTAAACGGTCACTAAACAAACTGTTGTAAGTCAAGGACTACCTGTACTTGGAGAAAAAGTGTCACAGTTGAAATGCATATTAAAGCTGTTCTGTTCTCCAATGCACATGATTTCAAAAAGCTGATTCTATATTGTCATCTACTGAGAGGGAGGAGTGTGTTCAGATTTGGGCATGTACAGAAACGGCTTAGTAAGAGGCAATTTTAACCTGTGAAGCAGACACACACAAGCCCTACGCAATAATATACTTTCCACAACTGTGTTTTAATTCCAGAATCAGACACATTGCCCTTTTGCAGGTAAGTTTCTCATTTGTTTCAGGGCAGCAATTCATGTGCATAACAACTGCACACACACACACCCATTCATTTGACTCCTCTAGCAGGCATGGTGCTTTTGTGTAATAATTCACTGGATTTGGGGAATATTACTATAAACATTACAACATACATATTTCATATATTTGGATTTACAAAATACCCACCTCCCATAGCCTAAAGATTTATAAAGCAATTCTTATAACTTCATTCAAGCGGTCCTACTAATCAAATTCTTTAAATACATGCATTAAAGTATTTTAAGGAATTTTATCTTCCAGACTAATAATTATCTGTACTATGAGCTGCACCTTTAAGAAATATGTTACTCAATATTTAATACAAATTTAATTTGACATTTACAATCTTAAAAAACCCCGATGAAAAAAAGTTATCCTTGCTTGCTGAAATATAGAAAAGAAAGTCAATTGTAATAAGTTTTGTATCGAGTATTGAGTCTGAAATATAAATCTCTGTTTAGCTACTATTTGACAGTCTTTGATAATCAGTTTTGTTTTGGTAGTTTCTCTATGCCATCACCACCATTTTATTTTTAAATTCAAAAAAAATTGTTTCAGAAAAAGTATATTGGTAGTTTTGATCAAGAGAAAAAACAGGTAAGGTGCATCTTGAGCCCACATGCTCAGTATGAAGGAAAAAATGCTTCTACTCACAGTTAGGAGAGGAGAAGATTATTCAGTTATCTTCTTTATAGAATATCACCATGGAGGACTCCTAACAACAAAGAGTTTTTTCAGGAGACCCAATAATTGAAAGACTGCAGAGCCTGATACAATTTAGATGTAACATGAAACTATGCTTGTCACAATCCCTCATCCAGTTCCATAGCATGTAATCAACTACAAACCATGGTTACAGGTGGCTGGACAATCTATTTATTGTGTGATATTAATTCAGAGGTAACAAAATTATTGTGTTGGCTGTTTTACTCTTCAAAATCACTGTTTAGAATTATGCCCAGAAATTATTAGGAGAGATGAAAAAAAGAAGACCCTACTAACCATGATTTGCTCCTGAAGGATACCAGACAATGGTTATTGTGACAATCTTACATGTAATCACAGCCACTGCTCAGAGTTTGCCTGGAATACAAACTACCATCTACAGTGATATGTCTACATACCTCTTGAAATGCCAGGTTTTTGAGTTATAAAAAAAACAGCCCAAGATAAATCACTTCAGAATTTTGTCCGCCTTTAATATAACATATGAGCTGTATAATGCAGTTGAAAAACAAACTTAAATCCTTTAGGAGGAAAAAAATAAAAATACAAAACGTACAATAAGATGGCTGCTTCACCATGCACTTCTGTGATGTGTGGCTGTGGTTGTGTTCAGAATTAACCAATCTCATTCATATTGACGTTAAATAGCAGTCAGTACACATTTGCCATCAATTAAAGTGATTCTCATCAAGCTCATATGAAGTTCAGCTGTTGTAGGATTTGTCTGACATGTACTCAGTTGCCTCTTACAGCAAAAACTGTGTCTGCAAAGAGTTAAAAAGCATCAAAAAGATCTAATTGTATTACATGTGACAACAATCTGGCCTGTAGGATAGGGTGACAAGGAAGCCTTTTAAAAAAAACAAAAAACCAAGGAATTCATCCAAGGCCAGCTACATTTTGCAAAAGCTACTACACCAAGTCTGGCAAAAGGCATGTAGGAAAATGTGTTATGGTCTGATGAGATTAAGGTTGAATTTTTGGCCATAATTCCAAAGAGTGTGTTTGGTGTAAAAACAACACTGTGCATCACCAAAAGTACACCATATCCACAGTGAAGCATGGTGCTAGAAGCATTATGCTTTGGGGCTTTTTTTTTTTTTGCTAGAACTGGGGCTTTAGTCAAGGTGGAAGGAATCATGAGCAGTTCCAAATATCCGTCAATTTGACCTGAAAAGGGCTGGGCACAGGTGATGCCTTTGCAAATTGACAGATTTGAAGCGCTTGTGCAAGGAAGAGCGGGCAAAGACTTCCAAGGCAAGATGGGCCATACCGACTGGCTTCAACCCCAAAAGAGTGAATGTTGTTATAAAATCCAAAGGCACTTCAACAAAGTATTAGTTTTAAGAGTGTGCAGACTTAAACAACCCTGTTATTATGTTTATTTTTCCCCCTAAAAGATTTCAGTTTGTTTTTCAATTGAATTGTACAGCTTATACGTTAAAAGATGGAAAAAAATCTGAAGTGATTTATCTTGGTCTGATTTTATTTACATCTCTGAAACCTGGCATTTTAACAGGTGTGTAGACTTTTTATATCCACTGTATGTGCTGCAAAGGAGGAACATCTAGATTTTATATTTGTAATTATTTCAAGATACTTAAAAATCATAGGACCAAAACACTTTCTCACTTTTACAAGTCTTTCTGTGGTTTCCCAGGGAACAGTGAGAAAAGAGTGTTTATTTTTAATAGCAAAGGCCATTCTACCATTAGCAGTCTTTGCTGGAACACCTTAGAATACAAGTGACAAACTCACCGCGTCGCGTGATGTGTTGCGACGTATCGCGACTTTTTTTGCATTGCCAGAGCTGGGGTGGGTGCGGCCTCCGCATGATGCAACCGGCCCATGGGCCGGCAGTTTGACACCCCTGCCTTAGAAATATACTAGATCACATTATAGTGTAAGTCC
The DNA here is from genome assembly GCA_023970755.1 of Azemiops feae. Taxonomy (NCBI): domain Eukaryota; kingdom Metazoa; phylum Chordata; class Lepidosauria; order Squamata; family Viperidae; genus Azemiops; species Azemiops feae. The sequence goes on along the minus strand of JALGBA010000425.1, from coordinate 697,333 downwards.
TATTGGGTGATGGGTCATTAATACAATCTGAAGATGCCAATCCATTATCTTCTTCTGCTCTTGATTTCCTGATCTTGATGGGGAAGATTTGAAGAAAAACTTTGTCCATAAGATAGTCTTACTTCCACATGGATACGGTCATGTAGAATTTAGCTGAAAGCATATCCCTGTAGATCTTCCAGAGTTATATTTTTAAAATTCTTGAATAAGTTTATAATCCTCTAGTCATTCCAGTAAGACATTTCAAATCAAGCCTGAGTTTGACACAGCCTTTTGTTCCTGTATGCCCATGTTTACAACTATTTTCAAGTTTAAGATTAAAAATGAGACCTCAGCTACACTGAACAATACTGCTCTATCTTCCCCCCCTTTAAAAGTCTTTTATTTGTCCTTGTTATATATTTCACCTCTTCCCCCACAAAAAGCTCAGCTAAACTTTCCATGAATTCTAAATGGAATATCCAGAAAGAACAAGTGATTAGAAGAAAAGTATTTAGGGAACAAGTAAGTCAATTATTGTAGCAAAAATCAGAGAATGTTAACTATTAACTAACAAGAGATAATTTAGTTCTTTAAAGATCAAAGCTCTGACTACCTCTCTTTGACTGCTAAGATTCAAACAGAAATTGGCCTTTTAAACTATGCTTTTACTTGTGAAGTAAAATCATAGTTAAACAGCCTTCTCTAGGAAGAGAAATAATTCATTAATAAAACTTTCAACTGTTGAAATGTGTAAGCTATGTCCTGCTTCAATTAATTTTTGTAAGTTGTAAGTTTACGTTAAATGTTTAGAAGCCTGTATTTTACTTTATAAGCATTAAGAGCTTTATTCAGTTATTTCTTTAAAAGTAATTTTCAACCCCATCATGCAAAGAATTTTAGGGAATAAAATACAGATGTTTTAAGTGTAAAATGCAATAGCAGTGTTGTGGGTCTCAAAATATTGTGTTTCATTTTAAATGCAATCACACATTTTTAAATTTTCTGCCAATATCTTAGTATTGCAGCAACTTTTCATATAGTTTCTGGGACTAAATAGCCATGAGGAATATTGTTTTCCCTAAATGGAGTAGTATCTAATGATATCTCATGAAGCCAAATATAATTCATTTATGATTTAAGGTAACTAAACTAAAATGTATATAGCTGCTACAGCTTGCTTTCAAAATGAGCATTTAGGAAATAAAAAGAGGGCCTTTCTATTCTTTTTACCCACTTGATGTATGTTTTACAATATTGCCAGCATAACCATATGCATTTATTCACGAATGGGTCCCAATGTGTTCAACAGGGCTTAATCCCAGGTAACTGTAGATATCATTGCAGCCTAAAATGCACCTGAATTAATGAAGATACATCTAGAGGCAAAGTAGTTCATGTCTAATTAGCAGACAAACACTCTTTCCTTTAACACACATCCACATAGTGGAGAATCTGAAAGGACTGATATCCCATGTAATGGTACCATGTTAAGGAGGAGGATCCATACTGTTTTTTGGAAATAATTTGCACACAAATAATTTGTGTTTATATCTTCATGGTGACACTAGCTCAGATTATGTTACACAACTCCTTGTTTTGAAGCAGAACCTTAAATTCTCTTCCCAGCACACAAGAATGGAAAACAGGCGAACTATATAACCATTAGCCTGGACAATCAATATTTTTGTTGGGCTCTCAACATCCACACTTAAGGTTCATATGTTTTAATATATTTTAAATAGTATAGCAAGAATTACTACATTTTCCCATAACTCATTCAGCTGGACTTAAATGGCCATAAAACAGTCAGGCTTATGGTAATATAGGGAAGTAACATAATCAGTATTTGTCAACTGAACAGTGCACCGCATAGGAAAGCGGTGCCATTTTAAAATCTCTCTAAGAAGTAGTCAAAGTAAAATATACATAAAGGTAAAAGCTTTACTTAACAGTCTCATTACCTTATTATAACAGTATCGTGTTTTTGGCATTAAAACATTCAATTATAGATAGAACCTGTTTTGTCTGTATAATAGAGACACACTTTCCTCTTGATACAGCTACACTTCTAGCACTCTACTGAATGTGAAATTCAAAGGCTATTTTTTAACTTTTTAAAAATCTTCAAACCTTAATGCTATTTTTTTAAAAATAAAAACAAAAATCAAGAATTGTGCACCAACAGGGAATTTTAAGAACCGCAAATGTTCTTGATTTTTGTTTAAACTATAGCATTTCAGAATGTTAATTGCTAAACAATCTCATTTATGTTGTAAGGTGCTAACTGCGGCAAATGCAATTTTACTAAGTAATGTAAGGCCGCTCAATGAATACACTGACATCAATTTCTTCATATCTCTCTTGGCCAGGTCACATGCTTCAGGTTTTTTTTAGTCACGATAAAAAGATGAAGATTAACTTGTTTTTCTCAGAAAAGAGATCCTGGGCAGACACACTGTATATTTAAATTTGTTGAGATCACTAAAGTACATCTCAGTGATGTCCAACTGTCAATTCTAAGTGGGGATTGGAAAAGCAAATCGGGTTGTTTTTACTTTTCGTCCAACAAAATTGGTGCAAAGACACTTTAAACAATTTACTTCTAACCTTTTGGTCCAAATACATAAAATATGCATTATTTACAGCTGTTTTCTCCTTTTGCAAATGCAATACTTTAAAACACATTGTAAAGGACCTTAGTAAAAAATATTCTACTGGTAAAAGTATCTAAATAGGAAAACCCTAACCATACTACAGGCTCGCTATTTGAGTCAGAATATGGATTTGCCAGTAGTTGTTAAAAATACAAAGAATTCATGGAACATTTGATACAGAATCCATTATCTGTTTTACATTGAAGTGTAGGCAAAACCTAACTTAACATTTTTTCCAACGTAAGATGGAGGTTTAAAAGATATTAAAGAAACACTGAGTGATTTTCAGCCTTTTTACAATATTACTATAGGATTTGATTTTTTTATTTTTTTTTAAACACACTGATGATCAGTTCTAACTTCTTAAAATGAAAATCCATTATTTATAAATTCGGGAACGTCCAGCTGCATCACTTCTTAGGAGGTGAACATTCCAACGAATGTCATGTGATATGAATTCACAAGAACAAAGCACAAATGTCAGCCAGTTATTTATATTATTCATAAGTGTATACAACCCAAATCTCCATCTTGAACCAACAGCTTCCTCTCTGCACTGCATTAAGTAAAAGAAACTGCCCTATGAATCAAGAAGACAATAAAAGGAAGTCTTTCACCTAAACTTCAGCTACAACTGGTATGTGCTTAATTTCTGTAAATCTTTGTGCAAGGTCTAGGTAGTAACCTTCTTTCAGAATATTAAAGAAACCAAAGCTTAAACTTAAAGAGATGATCACGGTCTCTATAGTCTTCAGCTGTCTTCTTCCAGTGACACATAGTGCACTCTACCAAGCTCAAGATCAAAGCACTTGAGTGGATTTTTAAATCATCTACAAATTGGTGCCGAGAACAAGGATGTGATCACCAGGTTTGTTTTCTTAACCTAAAAATATGCAGCGTCTTTAGTTTGATTTGGGGTAGATCTTTTCATAAAAAAAGTTTTGTGTCAGAATATATAGCTCTCCATCTTTTTCTCGAACCGCATGGGCTCTGACAAACTGAAATTGCTCAAGGGCAAATTCATAGAACTCGTTCTCCATTTTCCAGATTTCAGACTGCTGGAGCTTTGCAATGGTTTCTTTTGAGGGGAGCTTCTTCTCCGTTGTTTTCCTAAGGTGAGACTTTTTACCTTAAAAAAAAAAAAGTCACAAGTCACAATTTCATTGGGTCATAGCGTAAATATTGTCATGGGCCATAAATTTATGCAAGCTTGCACAGTGTTGCTGTTGTTTTGGTCTGCAGGTTTCTAAATGGATATGAAAAGTGACAAGATTTTGAGCAAGATTTATTAAGTTTTGAGAAGTGAGCAACAACTTTGAGGGGAAAACCAAAAAAGTTGCATTCTGCTAAAGGGCTTAATTATGAAACCATAAAGAGGGAGTGACTGCAGAGAAGTGCATTTCTTCTTATCACATTCATTTATCTATTTCAATCATGATTAATATTTAGAAATTCAGCAAAATTAATAAAAAATAATAAAAAAAACCAAAGCAATTTGTGTTTGGGTGACATTTCTCATAATATAAATGTTTTATCTTAAAATATCTTTTTAAAGGCAAGAGGACAAAGTCATTTATGTTAGGTATATACCACAAGACTTATATGCATTTAACATACTATACAAGCTACACTATATAATATATTATATTACATTCTATCAAAACTAGCTCCTTATATTCTACTCTCTAGCCATAATTATAAAATAATAATCAAAGTCAAGCTATAAACTACAATGAACTTAAAGAAAATAGTAAATATGGCTCCGATCAAATGGTGTGAAAAATGTTTAAATTCCGAACAGTTGTCCTCTACTGGGAACAGGCCATTTTGATCATTTGTGGAGTGTTGTACTTGAGACATTTCCAACAGGATTAACACAGTTCATTTCCATGAAGAAATACCATCAGAAGAAGAAATAATTAAAAAAATACTAGATTGTGCGGAAATGGACAGACTTACTCTGAGGTTGAAAGAAAAAGAACAGAATATTTTCAAACTTGGGACTTATTTTATCAATGGCTGGAGAAAAGAATAAGGGATTAGGAATTCAATTTGTATTAGTGAATGATAAACTCAGACAACATGTTTGTTGAATAAGTACTTTTGAATTGTATTAAAAAATCAATAAAAACTTTTAAAAAAACCAGTTCATTTCCAATAGAAAACAACTCTTTTCAGTTTGACACAGGGCATTTCAAATTTCAAATTTTATATACATGCATGCTTTGAAGTATCTTTTCCCCTTTCACTCTGAAGTGCTGCACAGCCCTGCTACATATAACTGGACACTTAAAGGAGTATATTTGCTATTTAGAAATGCAGTCTAAAGGTGATTTGGTCCATTTCCTATTTCCTAATGCCAGGTATGAAGCTTTACTTTCTTTTTTTCAGTAATACACTGATAGCCCCTGAAAACTTGTTAGACCTCTTCAAATGGTGATGAAAAAGTTAGGTCTACCGAGCCTAGATGGATATAGAAAAGCCATTCATGTTTTATTTAGTTTTCAGCAACTAGTAAAAGATAAATTATATGTATTCAGATACATAAGGGAGAATTGGAAAAAGCTGCTGGTATTATATTCTCACTAGTAATTGCAAAATCATCTGTGCACACAACTATGCCCGGACCAAAATCCGTATCTTCAGAAGTGTTTTTGGAGGGGGGGGGAGGAGAAGGAAACCAAACAACATTGGGGATAGCACACAGCAGTTAAGGGTGATTGGAGAGGCAATCAGGCCAGCTGTATACATTATGGCCAAGCAGAACAGTGGCAGCTAAGGGTAACTAGGGGAAGATTCAGGAAGAAGGGGGGAAAAGCAGTGGAATATGGTGCACTTGAAGCCAAAGAGATGGGCAAGATCTACAAGAGTATGGACAGAAAAGCACTGAGAGACTGGTGACTTCTGGTGAAAAGATGGCCAACTGACATGCCCAGAGAGGGATCCCTGAAGGGTTTTTTCCCGGGCTGTAGCTTTTTCAACTACCAACAAAAGGAACTGGCATTCCTTTAGTGTATATGACTCTCCTGGCTTAGGAAAAGTCCTAGAAGTATCCCTCAAGATCCTCCGATACAGCAGAGGTCTGCAAGTAGCTTCAGGAGCTGTGCTTCGAAGCAGCTTGTGTGCCGAAAGCAAGGGGGGGAGGGTCTGCAATCAATTCATTGTTGAAGAAGAAGCCTTTTGGAATTTATTTTTCAAATGGATAGTAAGTTGTGCCTTTCATTTCTTAGTAATTTTTAACGACTATTAATCTTTATTAAGCTAAATGAGGCTCTCTTTAGCCACAGCCTGTTACTCCTTTTTGAAGATCTGTGCCATTTTGGGGATTTCTTCAGTGTTAAACAACAAGGAAGAAGCTGTTAAGGCAAGTCAAAATAAGGAAGTGTGGAGTATCTTTTTCAAAAAAAAAAAGTTGATGGAGGAATATAAGGGCAGAAAGTTGTGGTTTTAGTTTAGTTTAGTTTATTGTTTTAGTAACTTGTAGCTTGGTCTGTTTTGCTGTGGATGGCTAAAACTTTCCGATTTTCATGATTCCTGATTGGCCAGCAATTTTTAAGTGGTTTACAAAAAAGCTACTCTTTGACTAGAGAGGGAGTTAAGAAAATGGAGAAGCAAATTATTAGAGATGTATTTGAAAAATCTTTAAATAAAATCCATCAGTTCATAGATCAGCTCTGCGCCAAGGATGTTAAAAAAGCTTCTCAAACTACTTCAGAGATGCAAATATGTATAGAAAGTTACCAAACCTCCGAGGCAATTTCACAAGTAGCTGACAATGCAGAGGAGTCAATTGCAATTTTGGAACATAAACCTGACACCAACTCTTATTATGATGGTTTAAATATAAGCTCCCCAATACAATTGAAAGAAAAGCTCCAAGAAAATCTGCAACTTTTAAAAGGATAAGTTTAAGACTTTTCCTTATGGACATTAAAACGGTTGAGAAATCCTTGAGGAAAAGAGAAGCTTATAATTACTTGACAAACATTTCAGAGAAGAAAAAGACTTTACTCTATGAAGACAAGCTGGAAGGAGTGACTTAAACTTAATGAGTCAATTGGAATTAGGATGGATTTTTATTGGTTTGATATTTGTAATTGAAAGAAAGTCTTAATCTAAAGTTTGAAAATGTATTTTTCATTTATATATAACGCTTATGTAATTCCTAAAGTTTGTAAAATGTTATTGAACATGTATTTGAGAGTACCTGTGTTAAGAGAAAGTTAAAGAAAAAGATGTATTAATTTAAAAAAAAGTTTAGAATTTTAAAAAGGATGTATACAAGAAGAAAAAATTATTCTATGAAGGTAACTTGGAGGGAGTGATCTAAATTTAATAGTGAACTTTAAAGTATGCATGTTAAGAGAAAGTTAAAAAAAGATGTATTAGAAAGTTTTGATTTCAGAAATGTTTTAAAGAAAGGTTTAGTGTTTTAAAATGGATGAAAAAAGTATTTTTCCCTTTAAGGTTAAAGAATCAGAAAGAATACAGTGAATTTTGTTAATATAAACGGTGATAGTTTATAAAGATTATTAAGTGCAAATGGAAATACATATTATTTCCACAGCAAGGAAGATAAAGCAGAAATGGTTAAATTGATTGTTTTATTCAAAGAGAAGAATATATTTAATTATGTTTTTTATTTGGATATCACTTCTGGATTTTGGGCTTGTGATGAAACAAAATGAAACTTTGACTTGGTTTTGCCGATTAGATAGATTTGTTGTTATAGAAATGGCTAGTTATATAGTAATGTGTAAAAGTAAAAAGAGGCTGGAATGTTATCTTGTACTGTGCTAAAAAGAGTCAGAAGTCAACTCTTTTTTTCTTTCTTCTCTTATATCTCATATTTTCTTTTCCCCTCTTTTTTCCTTCTCTTAATTTCCTATTTTTATTTTCCTTTGTATTTTATATATTGATAAAACAATATATAAAATGAAAGCAAAGCACTGAAAGACTGGTGAGGGAGCCAGTGCTTAGACCAGGGGCTGGGAACGTTCTTTTGTAAAGGGGCCAGAGGCCATTGTGCCCCCTGCTCCCCCCTCCCTCTTGGCACGTGGGGCAAATCATAGAGATGTACTGCTTTGGGGGAAAAGGAAGGGAGGTGTGGCCAAAGGGGAACATAAGAATGTCCTCTGCAGAGTCTCAGTGTGCCTCTGCTGATTGGGGAAAGAAATGCTTACGGAGGGGAGAGGAGGAAGAGATCTCAACAGGTATAATATAAACACACATGTATATTTAAATACAGACTTGTAACCCATTCAAATTGTTAGAATTTATTAAAATAATCTGGGTGTACACCAATCTAAGACAAAATTGCTAACTTGAATTCTTTTTTAAGAACCACCCCAGGCAGAGAGACATGATATTTCTTTTGGAGACTACTGGCTGGATGATTTGGGGTGGCAGGTTAGATCCGGCCCCTCAAGCCTCAGCTGCTGGCCAAGTTGCCTGGCTTAGGTATGTAGTGGAAGAACAGAGAGGAACATAAACCTTGCCCTACTCAGCCTCTAATAGATCTGCAGATTTTGATTTTCGGCCAAAACCCCAATCAATCAAAATGGCCTGGTCTTCACTTTTGCTGAATCACACCCCAGTCAATCAATTCAGCAGAATTTGCAAAGTGCTGTGTGTGTGTGTGTGTATTCTATGCTTGAAACACATTTTCAGTTTTAACAGCCATAATACATCGCTTGTAATTCTTTCAGGAACGAAATAATGAAAATCTCGGAAAAGACGCTGTGCTTTCTCCTAAAAAGAAATGCATACACACAGAGAGACATGAGGGGAGTAGTTGAGGGGAGATGAAATACCTGTTCGATATAATTCTGTAGCACCCCTGAAGAAGCGAGGCAAAGCTGCCTCCAGCAACATAATGAAGTCTTCAAGCTCTTCAGTAACTCCCACTAGGAAAAATTCATTAATCAAGTTGTATTTGGCTTGTTCCAAAGCCCATCTGCTTCCCACATTCCTAAAATGATAAAAAGTAATTACAGGATGGTTTTGATGTCTGCCAAGAATTTTGGTTCCCTTCATTTAGATATTCTCACACCAGGCTAAAATAATGGCTAAGCTGTTATCTTTGCACAGACAAGAAAGCAAAGTTTCAGCCACACACATTTTTAATTTCCTTTGCTTTTTTCCCTTCTCCCCACTTTCTGTTCTCTTCATTGCCTAGGTTAGATGTCAAAAGATTTACAGCTCTGATTTCTAACTTCTTGATGGCGCAAATGCCTTTTTAAAATGTGCTATGGAGTGGGGAAAGTTTTGCTATTATACTAAAACAGCCAATAGTGTCATTTTGAATGTGATGGGGGGAAAAAGATTCAGAGAATATTTGAGTTGTTCAACAGTCTTCCACAACAACCATAGAATATTTGCATTTTAGTAAGTCTACATTATAAGCAAAAACAAAGGGATTTCCTATTATCCTTCTCATCTTTCCTATTATCATCTACTATTGGTATCTTATGATTACTGTATATTACTTCATTGTTTGTATGTACACTGAGAGCTTATGCACCAGAGACAAATTCCTTGTGTGTCCAATCACACATGGCCAATAAAGAATATTCTATATTCTATTTTTAAAATGATTAAGCATTCAGATGACATTTAGTACTCAGAAAGTAGTTGCTCATGCTTGCACTGAATAAATTGTCTGAAGAAATGATCATCAACACATTCATATACAAAAACATTCTGTTGGAAATAGGTTATACTTGAAGTGACCTCCAGACACTACTTGTTTGGGGCATTATCATGACAAACCCCTCTTGTTTGCTCCTTTTTTTCTTATTGATGAATTCACAGTGTGGTTAATTTTTTATAATGCAGTTCAATTGTGCCTATTTCCATCAATTAAAATGAAAAATAAGCTTAGCTCCTTTGGATGAATACTTGTTAAAGCCAGTGCCAAAATCCCCACCTCCTCTTAAATAGTTTTTATTTATATATATATATATAAGTTTTATTGATTTTTAAAAATTACAATCTTTAGAGCTTAGTAAACGACATGTTGTCTGGGTTTACGTATTTAACATTAACTTCTTCAATATAAATCTATTCAGTACTGTACGCTCCAGTATTTTTTCCTTGATCTTCCTTTCTCTCATATTTTTCCCTTTTTCCCTCGTTAAACAATTACAATTCTTAGTACTATTGTTGTATATAAAATTAGATATAGACATCTTCATCATATTTTACTAATATAGAAATAACAATATCAATTCATAAGTCAATATATCCTGTTTTTCGTGCTCTTATTAAAGTTTGATTTCCCATCAATATTTACAGTATTTTTATCAGTTAAGATTTTCTCAATATTAATTACCTTTATATAGCTAAAAAAAATTTTATTCATACCAATCCTCTTATTTTCAAATTTCCCATATCAAAAAAAGAAAAAGAAAATGCTATTTTAATTCTAAATCATATCTTCCATTATAAAACTCTAATTATATCTAAGGCTCATCCGTTCTTTTAATAATATTCAAACAGGTATATTAAACAGATAGTGCTCCCTCTGATAGATCAAATCTTCTATTTTTTAAGTCTAACTCTCGCTTTCTTTCTTTGCCAAGTAGCTTTCCAGGGCAAGGCAATTAAATCGCCCAAAATTTTTCTATTTTTGTGCAAGCTGTTTGGCATGAGAAAGGTAACATAGGTAGAATATTTGGGGGGAGGGGACTCTGCCCATCCACATTCCCTAGACATTTCCCCTTCCCACTCTATGTTCCATTTTCTAAAATCTTCTTCCTTGTCATCAGGTGTATTTTGGAGAAAGGAGTAAAGGGTCTTTTGTATTTTCATTGTTATAGGTAGGTCTTGCAGTATATTATTTGTATATGACAGTCCATATTTCCCTTCTCCTATCTCCTCCATCTCTAGATCCATTTCTTCTGCTTCATCCTCTGATTCCTGGTTTATTTGTTCATACTTTACAGTCGTTGTCTGGGAGCTTTCCAGTTGTAGCTTCAATTTGGAGATTTGGTCCTTTATATCATCTAGGTTATTTTTAGTCTCATTATAGTTTCTCTTTATGTCCTCTTTCTGTGCAACAAATGTTTGATGAATTTGCTGTAACATAGAGAGTATTTCCTTCTGAAAGGTATTTGTTTTTTCTTGAGGCATCATTCCTAGAAATCCTCTGGTATTACCAGTCTCATTAAGAGTGGAATAAGTTTTCCTCTAGTTTTCTGGTCTTTATATATAGCCTTTATAATCCAGTCCTAATAGGAATATTTTATAGTAATCCTTTGTCTCAGTTATCCTGAAAATTATCAGTCAGGCAAGGTTGTAGTCCACAATGTTCCAAGTGTTCAAAATGTTCAACCTCTCTGCAGCCAGACATGTTCAAAAGTCAAATCTTTCTTTCTCTCCCACTAGCTCTTGAGATTAAAAGTCCAAGCTCAGTAGGTACTTATAGTCCAAGAAGGTCAGGATGATAAATATGCCAAAATATTTTCCTTTACTGCCAGCTGTACCAAGCAGCCAAGGAGCTAGTTATGGTGCTGTACTCAAATCCACCACTAGATGTCATTCAAAGTCCATTTTCCACTTTTAAAACAAAGGGTTGATTTCTTATATTTCACCTCAATAATTTTTTTCCCAGAGAAAATCTTAACAATTATCTCAGTTCTCAGATTTATCAAAGCTGTAGCTTTGTATTACTTTCACTTCAGTGTTGTGTATTTCTATCCCCCATAACAAATTTAAAACGCCGCTTCCGTTCATATCTGGAGGTTTTAAACTTCTTGGGAGCCTTTCCCAGGACATTCAGTTGTAAAATAGTAAATAAAGGATCAATATTCTCACCTAGTCCAAACATGCTGTTTACGATGTGCTAATTAAAGCTTTGTTCTTCGGTTGTCAGCAACTAATGGCCGGCCACAGAGGTGTCTTTCCCCTGCCAATTTAGAGAGTTTTACTTGGATCGAACGGAGAGACCGCCGTCTCTCTGTGATCAACAAGGCACCCCCCCTTCTTCATCGCCTCTTTGGGGCGGTGAAGCTCTGCCTTCCTGCGTCCCGTCTCGCCGCAACGCAAAACCAGAAGTCCTCTTAAACAGTTTTTAATCGGGATAGTCAATCATTGATATGGAAGTTTAGAAAGGAAAGGGACAGTTCAGTTTGAAAATGGTTTATAATTCTCTAAAACTCTGCCCATTGGAAGATGAGCTACTTTTGTTAATTAAAGCTCACCATCCTCACCACCACCATCAGCCCGAATTTAAATTCCTGGTACCCATTTTCATTAGTTCAATCAATATAACACAATCAAGGATAAATTTCTTCTGTAATGTCATTTTCTTACCAACATTCAGAGCTATGCCCACAAAAAAATGGTATCTGAAGCCAGAGTTTCTCAGGAGCACAATCTGAGCCTCCAGCTGCTACACATTCGTCAAACGTCTGGGGGGAAAAAAACAACCAAAGAAACTCAGAAGTAAGCTATAAACCTCCTTCTTGCATATGAAACTTTTCAATATGGTCACATTGTTAAATAATGGGTATAAGAACAATAGCAAAGAGTCCCATTTCTACAACTGTATCTGCCTATATCAACTATGCTTGCAAGTCAATCTCTGTTGGGCTCCAATTGCAAATAACCAATCAATGATACAGACACTTGAGAAGCAAATGTTAATTGCAGAGATCACAACAGAGGTCAACTAAAAATGGAAATTAAAATGACTCATGGGAATATAGAAAAAATGTGTTATTTTTTAAAAAATGGTTTATTTTATATTAGCAGGAACTAATTTGAAGGTATTATATTTATTGATTAAAAAGATTGCCTGTTGGTAATCAAGTTATATTATTGCTGCTGCTGCTGCTGCTGCTACAGTAGACTGGGCTAATTTTGATAGTTCTGAATCCTCCTATACAAAGGTTAATTACTTAGTACTTTTTAATACTACTGGAGCAGAATCCAAACAAATGTTGCAGAACAATTCTTGCTTATAACCAATGCAAAATCCAAGAGCACAGAGTGTGTGATATGACAACCACCAAGTAAGTGTACATCAGCAAGAAATGTGTGGTCAGAACAGATTTTAAGACAGCATTAGTTACAGCTGACTGATCAACTGGATCACAACCAACTTCCTTTTTGCTAAGAAACTCTTTAGGCATTATAGCAAGAGTAGGGTCTCTGGACTGAATTTTCCAAGTAATGCTATAATAAACAATCTCATAAGTAGACTGCATCTGAATACAGTTAACATGGCACCAAAGCAAAAGGAAGACCCATGCAGTCTGGCCAAAATGGATCCATGGATTGCTTTAGCATTCCCATAACATAAAATGAAGACCCAGCTGAGGGTGCCTATGGATTTACATGATCCAAGATTTGTATATGTAAACAGGAGTATTAACAGTATACACATACACTATATACATTGCTTCACATACAGTAGTTATGAAAAATAGACAAAGAAGGCTCAACTCATTGGGACTGCACAAAAGCGGGGCAGGAATAAATTCTCTTCTGTACCTAATTCCATTCTGAGACGATAGTGATAATGTCTCATAATATTCAACCCCAAAGTATGAAATATTATATTGGGAAGGGATGACTATATTACTTGCAGTTTGAAGAATTCCAATCCATGACTCTTTGTAATACAGGGCAAAAGTTTTATGATTCATCATTAACTTGTAATATTATCCCGCCAGATTCAGGCCGAACAATTAAGGATATTTACACACTTCTTAATAGACTGCACTCTGCTCATGGTATGAAGCACCCAGATATTTGCTAAGAGAGGAGAAGGTATCAGAAGTGTCCTTGGGGGAGAGCCAATTACAAAAGTAGTGTTGCACTGTGTAAGCTCCTTCTCTTTCGTGCATGTATCATTATAGTGCCCACACGTATAAAAGGGACAAGGTTTGTATTGTGCCACCATGACACTACTTCCATCATTTTGATGAAACCTCTTATGCTGTAGATACTTGAGAAAGATACCTTCAGTTAGTCTATACATATTTATTTACTTGTCAACAGGCAAAAAGCGAAAGCTAAGAAATCCAGGAAAGCGCTAGACAAGCAAGTATGTTCACAATTTACAGCAGAAACTTCTAACATGAGCCAACCAGCTTAAGATCTTCAATAAAGGATTATGGGGGAAATAACAAAAGAAATATATGGAGGAGTGTTTAAAAAAAAAAAAAGCTCATTCCTGCTCTCATGAACAGATGTTTTAAAAGATCAAAAAAAAATGTACAGAAAACTCTTGTGAATGGAATGAGAACTTTTGCTCTAGTTTTGGTTTTGAACATTATTGTCTCATGTTTTTCATTTAGTTCATAAATTACATAGTTAAAACTAAGCCACAAAGAAAGTGAACAAGATATACTTTTACTTTTTTATCCCCTTGCTTTCGCCTTCGGAGTCCAGGCCTGTAATCATCACCAAAGCGCAGGAAGTAATAATAAGAAACCAGCCGTTCTATAGGATCTCTTATGACATTGATGTATATTGGTTTCTTTTTAACACCAAATCTGAAACAGAAAAGATAATCTAATTGACAAATCAAAGCGTTTCCTGCATGATGTAAAAATGGATCCGGTGTCAAGTTTATTTCAAAAGAGTGCTCCTCTCCCCCCATATTAATGTATTCAGGAAAAAACAATAAGCAGACAATACGTTTTCCATTTCAAGGGCCTTTTAAAAAAGTTCACAGTCAAGATAGTTTTCAAAGGAAGTTCACCAGACCTTATCATAATACATTCCATTTTGGTGGATTTTAAACATGCATATTTGATATTTACATATAGATACTCACTTTATTTTGTCTAACAAGTATTATCAGCAGAAGTCTAGTCTGGTACTTCTGCTTCCAACAGATGCAACCTTTTAAAACTATACTTTGCAACAAAGAAGATAATGCAGCTGGTGTTACTATAATGACCAGATGGAGGAAAGGTATGAGGATGAGGGAGGTGCTCAGAAATAGTTTTTTGCTTTGATAAAAATCCTGCCTTTTAAATAAATGTTAAATAAATTTTGATAAAGTCCTTTTAAAGGCTTGTTGCAGAGATGATAATTAAGCTTGATGAATACTGGAAGCTGGAAAAATGACAATTAGCTATATTCAACAGATGAGAAACCCGATAGGATTGGACTGAGTGCAATAGTTTTGTTCTTTCATTAGCACCTTCTTTTAAGGAATTTATATAATGATCTTGTGAAAATGTCTGTGTCTCTGTGCCTTTGACTCCTATAGACTGCCTGGATAAGCCACTGCAATTTTTTGGCAACATGTTGGAAGTAGTTTACCACTGCCTCCCTCCTAGGGCAGAGAGAGCAAGTGTCTGGTCCAAAGTCACCCAACTGTTTTTGTGCCCAAGGGAGGATTAGAGCTCATAGTTTCCCGGGTCACACACTGATGCCTTAACCACCACAGCAAAGTGGCTTGCCAATGAAAATTTAATACAAAATAAAGCTTTTCATCATATTGTGCATACATGTAGTCTTCTGCTTACAACTTTAGTTGAACCCAGAATCTTGGTAGTTGAGTGAAGTGGTTGTTAAACGAGAAAAATGACTGCTTTGCTCAATCCTGGCTCTTCCCGTTTCAGTTGTTAAGTGACTGTACAGTCGTTAAGCAGAGCATCGGACAGAGGGCCCAGGTGTGGTGAGGCTGGGAGAAGGCCTGGGCCCTCTTCCGGCCCCACTGGGGAAAATGGTTGCAAGAAGAAAGGGCAAGAACTGCTCCAGAAATTAGGATAGGTTTGTGCTAAAGTGGAAGTTAGATTATTATCTATTTAAGTATATTCAGATGGATATACTAAGCAGCAAGTTGGGTTTTTTTGATCAAAATGGCCCTTTACAAGCTGTTCTGTGAAACCTTACTCAAAACTAGCTTATATTTTGGACATTTCTAATAGAGTTCAGCATTTCCCACAAGAGGTGGGGAGAGTTTTAAATGCTTCGCAGGAAGCTTAACACTGGCCACAAAACTGTGCAGGTCCCAAAGTGTCAAGAGCAGGCAATCTCTTTTGCTGCTACTCTTGATTCTGTTGTACGTATTAAGTGCTTTCATTTTGACATTTTGCTCACACTACAATTTGTCGCACGGTGTAAATGCAAAAACTATATTCTAAGACCAAACTTTCTTTTGCAGCGAAGGTAAAAGAGAGGGATCAAGGTCTCTGTTGCACATGTTTCTCAATTCGTATTTCTCATTCCTTGACTCAAGCAGAAGTGCCAGCTCAGCTCTGCATGTGGGAAGGCAATGCTCAGGAAAGAGGAGCAGAAGGGAAACTTACTGCTACAATTATCCCTCCTATACTTTATGTCCTCTTAGGGGAGGAACAGTCTAAAACATATGTTTTTTATGTCATCTATGAATGTATACAGCCAACACAGAATAGAACAGGTTTGGCTTTCTTCGGTAGCTGGGAGAGATGAATCAGTATTGTTATGAAAGAGACCCAAAAGATATCAAGGTCTCTTAGAAATCAATCATGATAAAATTCAAAAATGAAGAGAATCCTGTCAGTAAGTTAGTGCTTGAATAGTTATATTTCAAAGAACATGAAAGCAACAATATATTGTGTATATTAATTCATTATGCTGTTTGATAAAATTTCTACAATATATTTTACCACAGCTGTTGCCAAACTTTTTAACTTCATTTTAATTTTGTATGAGTGCATATTGAATCAAAGCACTAGGGGAGAGTTTATTCAGGAAGATAAATAAACAGTATTCAGAGAGTGTATATTTCTCCCCCTCAAAGAACATCACACCATATGTTACTCAAGAAGAGCAAATACTGCATTATTTTAAAAATCAAAATCACAAACATAAGAAAACAAACTATATAGAGGGTAGGCACAGCCATTTAACAAAAAAAAAAAAACTTAAGTATAAAACAGTCCTGGGGAAAATACGCCTATAAATGTAAATTGTGATATTGTTTTGTTGTCTTTCTTGAATAAGAGGTCTTCAGTTTCAAACTATGAATAATCTATCGAGTAAAGAAATGCTTACAAAGCTGTTCACAAGGTTATTATTTCATTATATATTCAACACAAGAGATGCATTAATACAGTATGTTACACTACTGAATTTGAAAAAACAAGGCAATTTTATACTCGGTTTTTTTCTTTCAGACGGAGAGCTCCTTCTTGGTATGTAATATTTCAACCTTTCTCTGCCATAGTTCACTGCAGCATCATGTGATAGTATGTTTCATGAGTATATATAATACAACTTGTTTGAGGTTGCCATTATTTATTACCAAAATAAAACAGAGGGCAGGGGACACACACACACATACATGATACTCTTTCTTAACTTGCTTTAAAAGCTACCATGCTTTCAAGGTTAAGCAAAACTGAGAATTAAACAATGACTACAACATATAGGAGCTGTGATGGCGCAGTGGTTAGAATGCCATATTTGCCGGCTAATTCTGCCCACAGCTAGGAGCTCGATTCCGATTGGCCCAAGGTTGACTCAGTCTTCCATCCTTCCAAGATCGGTAAAATGAGGACTCAGTTTGTTAGGGGCAATATGCTGACATTTGTAAACCACTCAGAGAGTGCTGTAAAGCACTATGGAGCAGTATATAAGTCTAAGTGGTATTGCTGTTGCTATAAGCAGAAGGATCTGAAGAACATATGAAAAACATATCATATTCAACCTATATTCCCACGATTCTTAAATGTTCAAACAGAAATTTCATCCACTGGTCTCTGTCTCAGTACAGAACTGTAGGATCCACAAAGAGAAGCATCTGTGGAGGGATCAGGAGAGTCCCAAAATGATGCAAGTTGCAAGGCAAGCCCTACCCTTTTTTCTATATGTATTGCATAGCATGCACCCACCCTAAGGGGTGGAGTTTCTGGCCCAATGCTCTATGCTGCTTTAATCACATTTAATGCTAAAACTAACAATTACATTTCTATAAAATAATTTTAGCCACTAGCCTGGAATACCTGAGATTTTTCACAACATCAACTTCCACTCAGAAATCCTTTGAGGAGAATAGGCATTCAGTCCTAACATTTGAGGATGGGATGCTCTTAATAGTTTAATACCACCATGATTGCAATAGAGCAAGGAATTGGCAAACAAATTAGTGCTTCAAAATTCTTCTCCAGATAAAGGGGAGGACCTGGGATCTCCCTTAAGTGCTCTATACTGAGGTTCCTTGTAAGGAAACTGTAAAACAATGGCCTCTAACGGGCTTTAGAGCTCTTGAAGCCGAAGCAAACTCAGCTTTGCCCAAGCCATGGTTGAAAGCATTCAAATGGACACTGGGTTCATCCACTTAATCATTTCTGGAAATTGTTTATTAATTGCTTTTGAGCTATCAAGAACTTTCAGAATGGCAAGTTTCATCAAACCTGGTGTTTCTCCTTCAATCCACAGGGAAAGAAGTTTAACAACTTTGAACAAATCGTTTTGAAATAATTAGAACATTGATTTTAGAAAGTTGCTAAGGGGCCAGATGGATTGAAAATAAGATTTTGAAATTAACTATAAGAATCCTTCTTGTGTTTAAAATCCTATTAAAATATATAGGAAGATATAGAATATGATATGGTTAAATATATACCTTCTAATTTCTGATAAATTTTAATGGAGTTTTACTGATTAGGACTGAATGATGAGGCTTTATAACTTGGTTATTGTCTTGAGATAGGCGGGAAGAGAGATCCTCTGTTGAAATGTTAGAGAAAATAAGTTATTAAAATCATTTGTTCTTGTCTTTATGACAGGGATATATACATGTGCACGCCCGCACGTACACACACATACATACATACATACATATACACCAACATTCAAGATTTAACTATCAGGAAAAATAATTTCTCTGACTTAATTTCTCTGACTATTCAGATATATCAATGTGTATCACTTGCTCTTTTAAGAGGCAACATGATTTACAACATTCTTATCACCAAAGTCTGAACAGGGAAGGACATGTTAAGAAAATGAAAGAGGAGGTGGAGGCAGAGAAAAATAAAACTGAAAGGAGAGACCAAAACCCGGTATTTGCAGTTCTCTGTATGGTGCAATTTCTTATCTTGACCATGAGAGGGCAGTACAAACTAAAGTGAATCGTGAACTACAGTTATACCATGAAAATTACAAATGATAAAGAATGATTCAAGGTCAAATTGGTGCAAATTGAATTATTTGTTGTGTAGCTTACTTTGCAAAATCCAAGAAAGATATATGTCCATGATAAAATCCTGGTTTCATCTCTTTCCATGAAGTTATGTTCTTCACAAAACGTACCTACAAGAAAAAGGAAGATTTTTTAATGTTTTACAAAACAAAATACAACAGTGTGTGTGTATGTGTGAGTGTATGTATGTATGTATGTATTTATGTATGTATTCATTATATAATTTATTCTACTTTATATCCTCCAGAAATTCAAGGATGATGAGCCAGCATCATCAATATTTATTATGGACAGCTGAAAACATTGGGATTTGCTAAACATGGCTAAGTTTTTAATCAGGAATGTCTTATATTTCATATTCCATAATAATACTTTGAACAACCTTTGCTTTAATTATTAGTCAAATATGTATTTATTATTTTAAGTATTATATTTAGTTCCTATCTTTCATAATTGAAATATACAAATTTTACACTGACACAATGACACACCGGTAAATACAGATAAGAGTAAAAGCTTCAAGCCAGGCTCAACTCCTGGCAACTTCAGCAATATTTCAATTAATTTTCTTAGCAATATCACAGAAATGTTCTCCAACGTCTCATTCTAGTCCACAGACCTGGAGTTCTGAGTTGGAAATTATAACACATTTGTATTATTGCAAGTATTTGAAAGGGGTGCTTTAAAAAGTTTGCTAGTGTAAACAAAGGATCCGTCTTCAAAGCATTAAAGCAGCTAGATCCTTAGGACAGCTTATATGATTGCTCGAGACTGTCCTTATTATCTGTACAGACACCCAGTATTAGTATTTTTGAAGAAGCTACATGAGTTTGCATACAAATACATAATTCGGAAAGCAATAAACTTGGGACAAAAAATGATCAACATGAAAATCAGTATCTGTAATAATCTAATCTTGTACTTTCAGAAGTTGAAACTGTAATGGAAAACATGTAAGATAAAGCAGACATATCTGCGTTATTCTCATAATTTATCAAGATAATATGTAATGCTATTTCTAGAACAACATTTCTAACACAGTGTTCATGGTTGCTGGAATTTCTGAGAGTTGTCTGGCAAAATGACTTTAGCTATTGCCAAGAGAATACCAAACATCTGAAGTAAGCTGCATCTTGACCTTTGGAGAAGGAGATTGCTTTAGCCAATGAACACAGACACAATTGTCAAGTCAATATAAAATGGGGACTATTTCAACTGTAGAATGTTTATTAACTTCCAATAGTAAATTCAAGTGCCAACTCCCAGCTACTAACTTGCTCAGCAGAATTGCAAAGTTTGAGAAAGTAGCCCCCCCCAAATAATCATAAAAATATAAAAACAATACCTAGCACAATGAGAATTAAGCATACTCAATAATAATAGAACATAGATATCAGAGGAGAGAGAGAGAGAGAGAGAGAGAGAGAGAGAGAGAGAGAGAGAACAGGTGGGATGATAAAGAAAGTTGAATTCTGGAGGGGAATACAGCTCCCCGACATCCTGAGCAAAAGCATTCCTTTAGGAAGCAAGGAAATATTTTCTGCCATTTGTGATTTTCTAAAGAGGCAAAAATTTAGCTGCCATTTAAACGCAAACTTAATTCTGTTTTGGTATAGCAACAATAGCTAGTTCTCTATGTTATGTCAAATGGAACAGAAATATATGATAAAGAAACCAAATTTTATTTAATTACCCTCTACAATGTATCGCAAACTCTCATATAACATCAATGTGTCTTACAAAATATAGATAACTAAGGTAGAACAGGCCATTTAATGAACACCGGAAGTTACAAACCCCCCCCCCCAAATCTAAATCCGAATCCTTTCAAAGTTAACAACCCCTGCAGCAACCCCGTGGTCATTCACCCTTACGACTGACCACAGAGACACTGCAGCATACCCTACCTATCACTCTCTCATCCTGCCCTGTCAGGCCCTCAGAGGCATTGGGCCTGCTTTCCCACCATACCGGGTTCCACTCACTCCTACCCACCCACCCACCCCCGTCACCATTCGCTCACTTATCTTTCGAAGATATCCAGAGCTCAAGAAGTCAGGTAGAGAAGGCTGCTCCCTTGCTCGGCCATTGATGAACCACATGGCACAATTGAGAAGAAATCCTGCTGGTTTTGCTTCCCTCACAATCCTTTCGTCCCCAGAGCCAGCCGCATTAACTTTACACTAGCATGGCTGGGGTTCGGGGCGTTAAGAAGAATTCATGCTGACTGCCATCCTTAGCTCCCCGAATGCTAGCATAAGGCCTTGCGCTAGAATGGCTGGTGTTTGGAGAACTAAAAAGAAATTGTGCTGATTTTGGTCCATTGCAATCCTTTCCTCCTCAGCCAGCGTTAACACTAGCCCAACGCTGGCATTTGGGAGGATAAGAAGTCATGCTGATTTATGCTGGATGAGGACAAAAGGATTGCAACAGACCAAAATCGGCACAATTTCTTCTTACCAGTAGCTCCCCAAATACCAGCCATACTAGTGTAAGGCCTTATACCGGCATTCGAGGAGCTAAAGAAATTGTGCCGATTATAATCTTTATAGGTACGCATTTAAAAACATTTTTCATTTCACATTTCCAAACTATACTCTAACCAATAATTTCATCTCAATTATAAATCTGAATCCTAAATATTAAATCAATCCCAACATCCATTCCGTTATTTTCATTCCATTACAAAATAGATATACCTATTTTGAAATAGTGTAAAGATATACATTTTCTTTTTTACCTTATTTTTATTTTTTATTCCTTTTTTGGAAGATAAGAGGTTTATGTTAGATATGATATTTATTTTCTAATGGAATGGAAACAATAGAATGAGAAGGTAATTGTTGGAATATTATTGTAGACATGATAATGGTTATGTTATGTAATTAGGGAAATTAGGGATGCCTGAAATATAAATAGTATGTTTAATTAATGTTAAATTGGAATGTGCTAATTGGAATGTAGTTAAACTTAAAAACAGGACTTGGAATTTTTATAGGTAAAATGTGATTGAAAATTTTTTATGGATGGATTGATATTTACCTAGAAATGTATTAACTTGAATATGTTATATTAATGGAGGGAAAGAGAGAGGGAACCTCCAAGGAGTTAACCTGACTAGTAAATGTATGTTTTTGATTTTAGACAATTGCTGATTTGTGAATGTATGTTTTTGATTTAAGATGATTGATTACCCTATCCCCACGTTGTTTCCTAAATATTTTGTTCAAAAAAAAAATGGAAAAATTAATAAAACTTTTTATAAAAAAAAGAAGAAAAGAAAGAAATTGTGCCGATTTACGCTGGCTGGGGAAGAAAGGATTGCAACAGTCCAAAATCGGCACAATTACTTAACTCCCCAAACGCCAGCCAGGCTAGCGTAAAGCTAGAGCGGCTGGCACTGGGCAGGAAAGGATTGTGAGGGAAGCAAAACCAGCAGGATTTTTTCTCAATTGTGCCATGTGGCCCAGCAATCATCCAGCAAGGGAGCGGCCTTCTCCACTCCAACTTCCTGAGCTCTGGATATCTTCAAAAGGAAGTGTGTGATTGTGACGGGGTGGGGTATGGAGGAGGCCCATAGGTCTTTGGGGAACTCAAGGAGCAGGAGGCAGAGCATGGGATATGTCAGAGGTTGGGGGAGGCCTACCCGGTGCACATGTGCCTGCACTAGGCCTCCCATGGTTTCCCCCATCCCCAAGTCACCCCATGTTCTACCTAATGACCTGTGCATTCGTTTTAGGAATGCATTGGGGAAAGCAGGGACGGGGGAGATCATTAACTATGCACTTCATTTAACGTAATCCGACAAGAATGGGCAGGCTCCATTACTGTCATAAGTCGAGGACTACCTTTCGCCATCATAATCTGCTACAAAAATAAAATAAAAATAATAAAAAAAGCCTAAACAGAATTCTTCATTCCATGGGCTGCTGCAAATATTTCAAAGCTTACTTATACAAGTTAAATATATATTTTAATGTTGCTATCAAAAGTGAATGAAGTTGTTAGGAATATAGTTGCCGTGGATCCAGCTCTAAAGGATACTTTTCTAACTTATTGCAAAGACATATAATGGATGTTCATTCCCAGTGTTTGAGTGAACAGTCAATGTAGTGCATCAGGTATATATTTTTTTTAAAAAATAAAATAAAATACTGTCATGCGTCTCTTAAATTTAACTACAACTGCTTATATATTTTTAGGATGATAGATTTTTGAACGTCTTAAATATGAAATGAACTATTTGGGCTACAATAGCTCTTCTATCCTACAATTGACCTCTAAGATCTAGACATAATGATGATACTCTAAACATTCCAAATCTGACAAGCTAGATAAATATGAAAAATACTATTCCAATAATCAAATCTCAAGGTCCAACAGGTCACAGATCCTGCCAATTGTTATTACTTCAGTTTCAACCGACTCATGCAGCATCAGTTCCCAAGTGAATCCAGGCAGTTTAAGTACAAAGACCGTGAATACTAATGTGTGATTTTTAATTTTTTTTTAAAGACTGTGCTATGCTCTCGTTCAAATCTCCACCTCATCCAGCACCTGCATGTTGAATGAAAAATCCCAGGAAAGTAAACTGGAGCAAATATTAAACTGCCCATTCAACATTCTTGATACCTTTTCTAGGGAAAATCTACTATCATAATGGCACATAAATACAAAAGACCTTACCTGCAGGCCTTTTTTTATACTAGTATTTTTGTCTATTATCTTGCAGTAGTAAGTAACTGAAGTAACAATTAATGTATGTTGTTATCACTATATTTGATGCCAAAGCCTTTCATGAACAGAGAACATTCATTTGTCATCAATTATTCAGGGTCATATGCAACTCTGCAAGTATTTTCACTACTACTTCTCTTTCATATTGTTACAAAAGCTATCACACACACACACATACACACGTTTGGGATTTTATTTTGGAGGAGTGCTTGAACTGGAGACTTTTTTCTAAAATTTTATTTATGAAGGTCAGAAAATATAAAAGGATTTCTGCAGAACATTTTTTTCCTGATACTTAAAAAGAAAGTATTCAAAAGCTATTTTTGAATTTCTGGCATATTCAAACTGTTTTACCTTTTCAACCCAGATGCATTTTTTAGACGTGAAAGATAGAATAAATGTATCTTGACAGAGAAAAAGCATCAGAAATCCTACAGGGAAAAAAGTGAAAATTGGGAGCTTCAAAAATTCTCTGAGGTACAAAGAATAAGAACCACATGCTCAGAAAAACACAAGAGAATAAAATAGGTTACAAATTTCAAAATTGCTGACAAATATGATAAAAAAAACAAGTGCAACATTTTACTTTAATGATGTATGTGTCAACTTCTGAAAAGAGCCTGGCTGAAGCCATCTTTGTTGTTCTAAGTTGCCACACAGATTGGGGGTAAGGGGGATAAGAAAACGAAAGTATTGCTAGAAAAAACGCAGAGCGGTCCCGTGGGAACCAAGGTCATTCCCGCAGGTGCTGGAAGGAGTGAAGATGAATTGAGGAGCCCGCCAATTACTTTCATTGGGTAGCATGATCTATACAGGTAGTCCCCGAGGTACGAACCTGGCCATTAGGCTCATAAGTCAAAAAAATTCTTCAAATGAATCAGACTTCATTTTACAAATTTTTAAAATCAAATGGATTGTTAAATGAACGAAGATCTGACTTACTATTTCCTCCGATAGCTGCCGTGTTAACTGAACTGGGAGGGTTTACCACCAGCCGCCAATCAGATGTTTCCGGTGAGCTGGCTCAAGAACTAAATTTCCTCCAAGCAGGGCTTGCAAGCCATCAGTTATTTTTTTTAAAAAAAAAACTGCTGCTAGCCAGCTCAAGCGTCTTCAGCTGCCCGGGGGGGAGGGGGGGCGTTGCTTTAATAAAAACCACTAGCTTAAGAGCCAGCCAGGCACCCAGAAGGAGCTGGGAGAGGAATCTGCAGAACTCTCGGCTTGCAATAGTAACAGAGATGGAAGGGACCTTGAGGTCAGCTAGTCTAACCCACTGCTTTCACAAGAGAGTATTTCTGATAAATGCCTATCCAGTCTCTTCTTAAAAGCTTCCAGTGATGGGGCACCCACAACTTCTGGAGGCAATTTAAATTTAAAACCTACAAACTACAGTAATATATGCTAATTTCCAAAATAAAAGCTCAATAGTTTGCAAATACAATAGTTTGCAAAGTACAGTACTTAAAAAGCAGAGCAGTTCCCAAACTGCTTGCAAACAAACAGTTTGTTTGTTTGCAAGTACTTTGGGAACTGCTCTGCTTTTTAAGTACTGTAGTTTGCAAACTATTGTGTTTGCAAACTATAGAGTAACAAAAAAATTTTTTTTTAAATACTTACAGAAGTAATTGTAGCACTCGAGCCCAGGCAGTAGCAGATTGCAGCGAAAGCAAAAACTGGTACCGGCTCGGCTCTTGTTTGGCCATGTGACAAGGGACAAAAATAAAAAAAACCCTTCCGGCTTCTCGTAGCCCCGAATGGCCCAGGCAAGTCACAGAGATAAAAATGGCCACCACTGCAGTAGAGACTGAAATCAAGTCACATGGCTACAAAGGCCTCTTTTTGGTCACAGTTTTGAGTTTCTAATGTAAGTACCCTTTCTGAATTAATTTGTTTTTGTGAAAACTCGCTAAATAAACACTCGTACCTGGGGGATTACTTGTAGTATAGTAGAGGGGAAGGAAATGTTACTTTTAGTTACATTGAATCTCTAGGGAAATTTCAGAGTTGGTTTCACTTTTGACCGTGCCGATATTGTGTAACCAATAAACATATGCTTTGAGGAAACTTCAAGCCTCGGAGTTCTGATTTATTTGGTTTCATTAGTCAGAACCTTGACAGTATGATTTCATTATACATGCATATTGAGATTTGAGCAAAATATGTTGCCAGCATGATTTTCTGGGGAACTGCCCAGGTGTGCAATACATATTTAGGCAAAAAATATTAATTCAGCATATTTCTGTGGACATATAACTTGCCTTAATAAAGTCCTTCTTGATCAGCCATAAGTCAGATAATCCTTTTTTGCTACCCTTGATAGCACATAAAGGGACATCATATGGTTAGCATTATTAAGCCAATTATTCTTCTAGAATTTTGAAAAAGAAGGCCGAAGGGTAATAAGACTGACTAAGAACGAAGATGGAAAATGATCTGAATATGAATCAGTGGATTCCATCAAGAGGTTTGTATGGAAAAAAAGATATGACCCAGTTATGAACAAACAATGGAAATAAAGGTTTAAGCCACTAAAAAAAGGCAAGAATTTATATCTGATATGAAAAGGAAAGAATGACCAACTGATGTAGAAAATACAGAAGCAGAAGAAGGTTAATTCTGTTTTAAACAGTGAGAGAATGCCCCAATTTATCACAGAGCAAATACCTATAATGGTTTAACTATATATCATACCTACATTTGCCTTTATTCAAATTTAAGTTCAATGAAACTAGAATGTAACATAAATCAGATATGAAAACTTCCACTCTAATTCTAAGTCAGGGATTTTATTAGAACTTATTATTTTGTTGTTCTCCACTGGGACTGAGACATCACCTCACACACAATACTTTATGATTGATAGAGAAAATCGTAAGTAAGATTAATGAGCAATGCAAAATGTAATATCTTAACTATGGTAACTTACTTGATCTTGTAGAGACATAACAGGATTGTTTTTGGTTGTGTTGATATGAAGAACATGATACTTATTCTTCGCACAAAGATCATATGCAATGTTTGTGAAAGATGTACTTGCAGTTTTAGGTACCCGATTGTAAATGATTACTACATCATCGTCTTCATCTGGGATTAGATCTGATCGAGAGCCATCTAC
Organism: Azemiops feae; assembly: GCA_023970755.1. Lineage (NCBI taxonomy): Eukaryota > Metazoa > Chordata > Lepidosauria > Squamata > Viperidae > Azemiops > Azemiops feae. Next base: position 670,692 of record JALGBA010000425.1, on the reverse strand, counting down.
TGTATGGCGCTGCTCTATTTCCCGAACTTCGTGTTTTGCAATAGCCCTCTCTGTGAAAACAAAGCACATAACAAAACAAACACATTTTTAATTTTGCCATTTATTAGACCAATATAATTTCAATTTCCTTTTACTAAGAGTTGGATCATATGATAAACTAGGCTAAGTGACTTTGGTTAAACTATGGCTAAAAAGGAGCACCTTAAACATCCTAAATTTGTAGCTATGTCTTTAAAGAATGTTACTTTTTCTAAAATGAAGGAGCTGCATGCCATCTCAACCTAAATGGAAAATTTAGGCCTCAACTGTATGCAGTTACTTGTTTCTTGGTTATATTAGTGATTATGGTATATCATACATTCTTGGCTATTATGTATTTTAACATTTGCATTATTGTAATTGTTTTTATTTTATTTCTAATTTTGTTCGCCACCTACAGTCACTTGTTCAGGTGGGTGGTCATACAAATAAATAAAATAAAATAAACTACAGGAAGGGTATATTAAAGTTTGCAGGGTTATGGCTAGTCTTAATCATAGTTAATGCTATATGATCATAATTTGGAACCGAAACTACTATTCAGGGTTAACAAGAATAAGAAAAAAGATCGCACAGTAAGACTTTTTTCACATATATCCTACAAATAATGACTATAAAATATCCAACACTTTGCAAAGGCAGACAGTTGAAAAGATACTGCACATAATGTGAATTTTACAAAACATTAGCTAGTGACCATTTTGGATTTAGTCAATTAATTGCAAAAAGGAACTGAAATTTAGATAAAATGAATCCTGTGCTTATTTTAATTAAGCACTGTCCCTTGTGTATGATATTACAATGATTGGCTTTGCAAAATCCAATTAGATATTAATTGCAAGTCTGATAAGAAAAGAAGTGGAAGCACTTTATGACAATATCATCATTAAAGATGTAAAATTTCCATCTTGAGTACAAAAACACAAGCCACAAAAAAGAAAGGAGCAAATGAAGCAAGAAGAAAACCTGAAATGGAAATCCCAGAAACTGGGAAAATATATTTTGGTGTTAATTTTTTTTTCAGCATCTTTCCAAGTAATTGCTAAATGAATTTATCACAAAACATAGCCAGTACTATCATCCAAATGAATGTACCTTTTCGATATATGGATGGGGGCCGTGGTAACACTTTTAGTTAGGACACTGAGTCAAAAGACCATTGAGAGGTCAACAGCTCAGCAGTTCAAAACCTGAGAGTGAGCATGTGACAGAATGAGCTGTCAATTTGCCCCATCTCCTGCCCATCTAGCAGTTCGAAAGCATGTAAATGCAAGTAGATAAATAGGTACCACTTCAGTGGGAAAATAACAGGGACATGAAAGAAGCCCCCTTGGGTGATATTACCAGCTAATCCTTTCAACCCAGAAGTGCTTTGGTAGGTGCTTCCAACACAAATGCAGTAGTAGTAGTAGTAGTATATATGGAGGCCTGTCATTCCTAGCTGCCCTGAAGATAAACTGCCTAGCAGGCTGGTAGTTAGTCAACTACCAGCCCAACAACGTTTAATAAATATACTCTTTCCATAATGATTATAGTAATCCTCATTGCAGTTTCTTAAACTAGTCAAAAAGATAGAAATACTGTCTTTGCAATGGGAGTGTGTGGAGAGAATATTGGGATTTTAGGGCAGGAATAGGCATCCTGAACTTCTCAAAGTTCATGTAGATAGAAAGAATACAAAAGGGAATAACAGGGAAATCTGAAATCAATGGGAGTAATACTCCACCCAGAAAAGGGAAATCCAATGTTAGAAGTCATTATGAATTTCTGGAAATAATGTGGTGGGATGGGGGTGGGGGGGGAGTAAAAACAGGGAGACTAAAATGGCCAGAAGAAAAGCAAGACGAGGAAAATGCTCTGCAATTAATCAGTTGAGATCTCAAGTAAGAAATACATTTGTTTGGCAGCAGCTTGTTGGGTGGGAACAGAGAAATGTAAGAGCAAGAAAATGGGCAGCACTATCAATGTCTTGCATCATTTGTCCTTACCATCAACATCTGGAGAAGAGTGGGGCTTTCAAAGGAGGAGAAAAAAATGGTTCCCGTCCCCAAATATAGAGCATGCTCAGAGTTAGCACACAAGTAGGAACAATATAAAGTATTCCGTTTCTATATTTGCTTTCTGTGGCACATATAGCCTTGGGACATACAAGCAAACAAACAAACAAACCCCACACCATCCGAGCAATAAAAATTCTTTCCTGAAAAGAAGAAAAAGAGCAAGTAAAACCTAACATATGTAATGAAATGCTCAGTCCTGTTAAAACAGGTGGCAGATACAAAATATATATTTTACAAAAGCTACCTTTTACAGATAGATTTTAAAAAATGGTGATCTGTGTCATTTTTCTCAGTTCACTACTCCCTCTCTTTTTTCCTTCCTTTCTTTGTCTAAGTCGTTCCCTTGTTTGCGCTTGCATTACATGCAAATTATTTCATGGATCCAATTGTGAAGGATTCTTGTTGCTTTTAGTTCAGTGGTATTTAAGGATGGCAGAATCTTAATATTTTGCATCTAAAAGCTGGTGGGAAAAGAAAGATGGGTACTAAAAGAAAAAAAAAGGAACTAAAGAAAAGTTGTATCTACATTCATGTGAAAACGTAAGTACATCCCATTGAAATGTTTCACTTTTCTTGCCCAATTTTAACATATAAATATCTGATCTTCATTTCAACAATATTGATAAAGGGAATACAGTATATAGTGTAAACATCATGCACCACTTACATTTTATAGTCCATTGTGTAATTTAAATATACATTAATTTCACACGTGGAAAAAGGATATCCCTACTTCTCACTACTTCAAATACCTAAAATTAGAATCTGGTGCATCAGATGATTAGAACATTGTTAGAGAGGATCTGTTGAACTGTCTTTAAACCTCAAACATTTAGCTTGATTTGCTCTTTGTTGTTGAAGTGTGTGATATCACCATGCCTAGATCAAAAGAGCTATCTGAAGCCTTCAGAAACAGATATCTATGAGTCTAGGAAAGTATTTTAAAAGATTATCAAACAACAACATATCAATCATTCCACTGTCTAGAAGATTATCTACAAATGGAGGAGATTTCAAACAACTGCCAACTTGTCCAGGTCAGGAAGTCCTAGCAAGATAGCAAAATGCAAGATGCTGAAAGAAGTCTCTAAGATGCCCAGAATTTCAGCACATGACCTACAAGTAGTTCCCAACACTATTGATGTGAAAATGCATCAGTCTACTATTAAAAAGAAACTATATAAATTATCTTCATGGGACATGTTCCAAAACCTTTCCTGTTTAGACAAAATATCAGGCAAAGAATAATATTTGCTCATGAATACTTAGGCAAAGACTATGATTTCTAGATGTCCTCTGGAAAGACAAGGCAAAGACAGAGTTATTTGGCCAAATACCAGAAGACATGTTTGTTGAGACCCAAAGACAGCATTTCACCAGAAGAAACTGATACCAACTGTGGTGGAAATGTAATGGTTTGGGATTGCTTTGCTATATTCAGGGCCAGGCAGCTCACCATCATAGAATCCACTATGAATTATTCATTATACCAGAGAGTGCTTAAGGATAACGTGAGACCATCTATCAGAAGACTGAAGGTCAACCAAAAGTGGACCTTGCAACACAACAGTGACCCTAAACATTCCAATAAATCCACCAAAGAATGACTGAAACAAAATGGCGGGTTCTGGAATGAGCCTGTCAAAGTCTGGATTTAAATCTCACTGAGATGCTAGGGAAAAATGCATTGGGCTGAGCATGCAAGAAATTCCTCAAAGATTGCACAGCTGAAAAAACGTGATATGGGAGAGTGGGAATAATTTCTCCCAGTCAATGTTAGAAACTGGTAGATACTTATAAAAATGTCTACTTGAGGAGGTTGTTTCTGACAAAGAGGGCAATACCAGGTATTACATCCAAGAGTATATTTACTTTGCACAGAAGGAAATCACACATCTGTTAACTTTTTGTTGAATAAATAGTTACAAAGAACGTTTTCATAGTTTGTTGTTCAATTATGCTACCCTTCTACTCTTGAATGAAGATAAGATACTGATATGTCCCTATATATTACTAAGGAAAAGTTTTTGCAGGGGATGTGTTTACTTTTTCACATGATTATATTCAGTCTTCAGACCAACACAGGTTTTTAAGACAATTCTTATTCATAGAAAAAACAGAAAACTGATAAATCAGGCAAGTTCAAGTTAACAAATCCTAATTAAAGATCACCTGTACAGATTGTTGCCTATTCCCTTAAGGTATGGCTTTTATATATTAAGCTAGGGGTCTTCAAACTTGGCCCTTTTATGACTTGTGGACTTCAAGTCCCAGAATTCCTCAGCCAACGTGCCAATTTGAAGACCCCTGTTTTAAGCACATGCTAGTAGCTACTCTTCATCACAGGATTTATCAACATCTCAATATGAAATACTCAGGTTAACAGAATAAGCTTCTTTCATATCAATTCAAACACCATAATTAAAACTCTGTCTCAGGAATCTTAGTATTCCCAAGAAAAGACAGAAGATTCCACTGGCTTGATGATTTTTAAACTGTTCTTATAACTAGACATAAATAACTGCTCCTCCTTCCTGGACTCTCACCACCAACAGGTTTCTTGTCAAGATTTTACAGATCAGACAAGTTGGAACATGATTCTTGCACTTTCAATTTTTCCTGTTCCTAAACTGTCAAGAAAATTGCCTTGTAGTACAGACCAGATTCTAGTCTGATCAAATTTAGCATAGTTCTATTTCATTACAAGATCAAAAAAATCCAACTTGTGATCACAGCTTGCTTCATTTTCTCTATCCCACCAACTCAGCCTTCTCTGTCTATTTTCTATCTGTTCTTGAATAACACAGATTTCTACTTACGCCCCAAGGGAACAACATAGATTTATTACAAATTAGGCATGTAAGGTATGTACCAAAAAGACTCAATATCTTTGTGTTTCTATCATTTTTTCCTGAGAGAAAATACCTGACCCTAATATTGCTATGAACTTGAAAAGGGAAAGACAAGACCTTTCCTTTATTTGCCACAAAATTCAGCAATTTCCTGAAAAGCTGGCAGCAAACTACTTGAGAAGTATTTCGATTATTCCAAAAGGAATCAGGTTAAAAATAAACAAACTCTGACTTATTTGTTAATATTAACAATCAACAGATCAAAATTTAGTTTAAAAGTATGATTGAAAAAAAGGTAAAATAGCTATACTAGTCTCCCTTTAATTCTTTTGTCGGTAAATTTAAATTTAACGTGAAAAAAGGTAGTTTCAGGATTTTTCAAAATGCTGGATGAGTGGAAGCTAAGCTGTTCTAGGAAGAACACTTCACAGTCTGGGAGAAATACATTGCTCTCCTTCACGGCAGTAAAGTTCTAGCAGGACCACACTGAAAAGAGCCTCACCTGTTGAATTCCAGTAACTGGGCAGGTTTATAGCAGGAGCATCAATTTCTCAGTAAGTCCTAAACTCAGGAATCTATATACTATTAAAACTCTCCTGTTTATCGGTAACTATCAATTGAGCAAAATAGTGCATCATAAAGCAACCATTTTTGAAATAAGGTACCTCAGACGGGCTAACTTACAGAATGCATCCAAACTCTGGAACTCATTACTGAATTCCCCTGGGACTGGAACTTGGCAAAGTTATGGCCACTTTAGTGCTGCTAGGCTCATCCACAGTCACAAGGTCACCATTTCTAACACTCCCTGCCTACTTCCCACAAGAAGGAAGCTGGCAGGAAGTTGGAAGTCCCAGGCCAGCAGGCAGGTAAATGGCTGCTGCCACATGAAGGAGAAAGTGAGAAGGTGTTCAGGAATGTCATAGTGCAGGGGTCCCCAACCCCTGGTCCGTGGACCGGTACTGGTCCGTGGCATGCCAGCAACCAGTCCGCACAAACAAGCAAAGCCCCATCCATGGGATGCCGGCAGCACACAAAACCACGCATTCTCCGGTCCGCGGAAAAACCTTTCTCCATGGAACCGGACCCTGGTGTCCAAAAGGTTGGGGACCTCTGTCATAATGTGTGTTGGGGTGAACTCATGGAGGTGCATGAGATATGTTTTGCAGGTCAGGAACAGCACACAACTGGTTTGGGAGGCTGCAGAGAAGGTGCACAGGGGTACATGGTGGTAGGGAAGGAAATATCTCTCACTGGTACCTAACCCCTTCTCTCTTGTTAACCCCTTCTCAATTGTCTCTACGCAGTCCAATCCATTCCCAAATTGTTAGGCTCCTATGTTTTTATCACTCATCCAATACGTTTTTTTTAGTCTTATCAGAAGAATTATTCTGATTTGAATCCTCCATATGGCAATGACTACATAATGATGGCATCAGTTCCGTTTCATCTGTTTTAGTCAGCCAAGAGAAGTAAGATCAAGCAAACAGAAAGAGCTTTCATATCTCCACTCTTCAATATTTATTAGATAAAAACAATCTATATAAAGAGATAAGCAATTACTTCTCTGTGATTTGCTCCAATAGTGTGAATCTGACTTTGTTCACTGTGAATCTGTAACAATTCTAATACTCTTCTCTCAGCTAAATCTCTGTAAGACATGTCACAGCCAATGTTTCTAGGTAGGATTATATCTTATATAATAAATGTATTTATTAGCAAGGGACCAGGCATTATAAAGCAGGATCTTAAATTGGAGGGGCACCTTTACTGTCACCTTGATATCTTTGCTAGGCCACAATTTGAAAGGTTGGGAGCTCACCCAATCTCCTCCCTTCTTTCCCTGATAGCCAAGTTATGGTTCCCTCAACGTATTAATACCTGCAGCTATTCCATTAATATAATGTTTACTAGCAGGCCATGCTCTATTCTCTGCTCTCACTATTTCCTATGACCAATCAATAGCAAAACCAGTAAATAAAAACAATTCCTACATTCTCCTTAAAGCCTTATTGTACTCCTCCAAGGAAATAACACTGCAAGCACATATAAACCCTGTTATTGCCACCTCCTGAAAGATGATTTCAATTCAATTAGTCACAATAAAATCATAATTTCTAGTCCCACAAATCATCCACAAGTCCTTTTAAATTGTTCTACAGTATTATGAACCACTGTTCTTGCAGAAAGAACTCACACACCCAAGTCAGGGAGTCATTGCAGCAACAAGTCTCTATCATAACAAACAATTCCAAGGGACAAGATTAACTTCTGTTCTACAAGCATCACACTATCCCATAGTATCCCTATCATTTTTGAAGAGATTTCTCCTTAATGCACAGTATCCTAATAAGAGTCCAGATTGACTCATCTGTTTCCTATGGCCCAGGCAGTTAAAAACCCTAAAAATGAGAAATCAGGACAAAGAAAATAAATTCTCCTCCCAGTAAGCCGCAACTCACACTATCTCCAAATTCATCCTTAATCTCTCAACTAAGCCTGCATCTGATCTCCAAAGAAGATTAATACAAAGGAATATCCACAACAGTTTTATACAAGCTCTCCTCAGCTGCGTGATCTACTTTTTCATTCCCTAAAATATCCCCATAAAATCGAAAAATCTACTATCTCTGATTCTGTGTTCAGAAACCAAATTGATTCACCAAAACATTCTTACATCTCACTCTTCCATTATGGAAGGCCACCAACCTTGTCAAAGAATCAAATAAGATTACAGTTCTTTTAATCTGGACATCTATTCCAACACTGACAATGCCGTCATTAATTTAGCTGACATAGCAACTCTCCTATAAGGTGGATTATACATGTCAAAGTTAGCAGAATTTAACCAAGGACAGACTTTTGCAAAATGGGAATCATGCCTAGCATATTTTCCTTCAAACAGTAAATTCCCAACACTTTGCACACAGCACAGTTATATGATTAACTGTATATGTACCAATTCTAAATTTTATATTTAAATGTTTGGAGGCGGGATTAGATTTATATCTCAATCATTTCTAGGAATTGAAGGTGGCCTTGTTTAAGATGATTATAAACTCAGGAAACTGTTTTGAAGTGAATTAGACCATTAGTCTTCTAATAGTAATATTTCTTAGGCTGACAGCGACTTTCTAAGATTTTAATGGGAGTCTTTCATTTTACTATCTGGAGAAGTTAGGGAATAAACCAAGGAATTTGTATGCAAGGCATGTGTTATCCTTTGAACTGAAGTGTAGAGACAAAGTAGGGTGCTAATACTTGGACAGGTCACACTATGTCACCCCACTAAGAAGTTGAAAAGATCTTGGATAGCAGGCAGAATAGCTAACACAGGTCTATGGTAACTGGCAGCCTGAGAATTCAATCTAATACGGGTTTCTTTAGCATATGCATGATTAGCCTGTCGACTTAAGACAGTCAACAACTCTTTAAAGCCAAAATAGAAAAGAAAGAAAAACACACGGTAGTAACGGTACTGCTTTAAAACATTTATTATCATGAATAGGTGTATATAATATTCCATCTGTATGGGCTGAAGATAACAGGTAAGATGATATACTGTTGACTTACCTGAAGAAATATTTCCAAGTGTAGTGAAAATAATGGGTTTGTAATGATGTTCCCTAATGGAAAAGTACATTGTAAATCCTTCCACAAAATATCCTACATGAACTGCTGGGAGCTGGCACTACTTGTAGAGCAGTGGTAGGAACATCTTACCTTATATTCATCTCATGAAATTAAATAGTATTAAAAATAAATTGCCCTAGACCCCATTACATGTAGTCCCTGACTTACAGTTGTTCATCTATCGGTTTAAAGTTATGACAGCCTTGAAAAAAATGACTTGAGATCCATCCACAAAGTTGCAACTGTTGCACCACCACAATCCTGTGATTGCAACTGGGGCTGTTGGCAACCCGCTCGCTTTTACGACAGTTACGTCTTACGGTTTCATAGTTGTGATTTATGACCTACTTGGCTGGCTTCCGAGAAGAAAAATCAATCTGGAAAGTCAGATTTACTTAATGATTGCACTTAATGACCATTGTAAAAATGGTCATAAAATTGGGTCCAGTCATGTGATGACTCACTTAGTGACTGTATTGGTTAGTGACCAAAATTCCAGTCCTAACTGGAGGAATGGAAGTCAACGATCAACTGTAAGACATGAGCACATTAGGAGCCAATTCTCATATTTATAAATAATTATAAACACTTTACCACAAATAGAGTTGGACTAATGAATCAGTGTTTACTAACAATGTCCAAAGTATTTATTTTCTCCAACAGCAAGTAAAAACATTTTGAGATAAGAATGCAAATAGCACTGCTCATAGCTTATGTAGAGAGTTATTTTCACACTCCAACACACACACCTGGTGCTCTCTATACTAGTAAGCAAAGTCAGCTAAGACAACTCCAGCTGGGTTTTGATATCATTAAATACAATTTAATGCAGCAGCTGCCTGGAAATTAGAGCTAGTGATCTGAAAACTTTAGTTTTATTACCATCAGATAACCCACTCAAGTATCACATTTGTATATATACAAATATTTATATAAGGAACCTAGAAAGAAGTTCAGTGGTTAATTTTCAATTAAATGTATTGCCAAATGCCAGCATGATCAAATGCTATAATTCATCTTATTATACTTTGCTCTGTGCATTTTTTATATAGCCATTCTGGACTTCAAAAGAAAAACAGGTGCACTTTTAATTAATACAGATTTATTACAAGATCATGCATGCATACATACAACAATATATATACAATATATATATAATGTATATGTGAGATGTTCTTTTTCCTTTTAATCTTTACATTCTGTTCTTAGACTGAGTGTTTTTCAGAATATTTAAATGAATAAAATTCATTAAAATTTTAATTAACATCTAATTCAGTGTTGGTTCATTTTGCTTAGATACTCTGCATAGCAATCACAGCTGTGCAGCATAATATATTTATCACCCCTCCTTAATTTCTCACATTATGAATTTTAAACTAGGACATTCATATTTATGGTCTGCGATAGGGACTAATGCCTATGTGAAACATGTGCAAATGCCCAGAAAAACATGCTATTTCTTCGTTCTGCTGATTGTCTATGTCTCATAATAGGAATTATAATGTTTAGAAGGAAATTTTAAATCACTAAGCATGGCTGTTACATGGCTTTCTACAATGTTCCACTGCATATGACTACCTGATGCCTTTTTTCTGAGAACTGAGTGATTCATTATACATATGCAATGTGAATCAATATTCCTTTTAGCAGGAAATCACAGGCGTGAAGAGTGCAAGAACTTCAAAGTTACCAGATCTTCAGGCAAAATAGCCAGCCATGTGTACAAAATGCACTATGAAATGGGCACTTGGCTCACAGGGGTTATCACTTACTACATAATAAGATAATTAGGTCAAACTTTGAGGGGGGGGGATTCTTTTGTAAATGTTTAGAAGTATAGTTCCCATTTTCCCCTCTGCTCCTAAGATAAGCACTGCAGTTTTTGACCAGCAAAGAAAGCAGGGAAGTATGGTACTTGACTACATATGCATCCTTTAAAAAAAAAAAAAACAGGGTTGTATCATTGTGTATCAAAGGTATGAACAGTAGCAAGCAAAACATGCTTTTTAATTGATTGAGGAAAAATGATCCAAAGTTACTTAATTGTTTGTGGGGCAAAAGTATATCCACCTCTAAGATTACAAGTTCACTTGAAGGTGTGATGGAATGTACTAGGCTGATTTTCCAGGAGGGAGGGGGTGCATTCTAGAAAAATGGAAGACCATTCACTCCAGATATTTTGTGTGAGAGAAAGAGGGTGAAGATAGCCCCTCCTAATACTTCTCAGAGTATAGCAATAGCAATAGCACTTAAGACTTACATACCGCTCCACAGTGCTTTACAGCCCTCTCTAAGCAGTTTACAGAGTCAGCAAACTGCCCCCAACAATCTGGGTCCTCATTTTACCGACCTTGGAAGGATGGAAGGCTGAGTCAACCTTGAGCGGGTCAACTGCTGCACAATTAACCTGCAATGCTGCATTCTAACCACTGTGCCACCACAGCTCTAGGGTAGATGGTAGATGTAGATAGTAGAGTGCTTAATCTGGCAAGATTCTGTCTTTAGGTGAGAAAACAATAAAGAACTTGGCTTAGAAGAATCACCACGTGTCATTCTTGGTTTTTGGGCCTGACATAAGGGGAAATTAGAGGCAGGTATTTCAATCAATGAGTTGCAAAATCAGGTGCAATATGAGAGGTCCTGTGTTATTTACAGAACACAATTCTGTGTATTTACTTCCAAAATTCTGATCTTCATAACACAGGTGTGTATCCCTGAACAAAGGATATTTCTGAAACCAGTTGTAAATGCAGTGTGCAATATTGCAGGAAATTTCAAAGACACCCACTGTAAATATAAGGAACTAAAGAGTCCTCTTTTGCATTGGTGAATGTCAAGTTTTCTTGAGATCACCATCAGGATAACACTGAACAACAATGGTGTGTGTGGCAGGCTTGCAAGGAGAAAGCCACTGTTCTCCAAACAGAACATTACTGCCCATCTACAGTTTGTGAAAGATCACGTGGATAAGCCAAAAGGCTATTGGAAGAATATTCTGAGAGATCAAAATAGAACATTTTGGCTTGAATGAAAAGTGTGGCTTGGTGACCTGCATTGCAGCATAAAAACCTTATCCCTATGGTAGGGATGTTTTAGGCCATATTTATACAAAAATGTTGAAAATGTAAAAGGGTTCGCAAGCTTTTAGCAGCAATATATCTCTGGATGCCCAACCTTACAGAGACTGAGGAGAGCTATTCCTTGAAATAACACTAACTGACATGAAAATCACTCTTACAGAACATACACAGAAAGACTGTGGTGGACCTAGTCTAGGCAACTATGCTATTTGCCTATAGCACGGGTCGGCAACCCGCGGCTCCGGAGCCGCATGCGGCTCTTTGAGGCCTTACCTGCGGCTCCGGAGCCTCCTCCGCCATTTTGGCGAGCGCATGCGCGCATGCGCGGGCGGGTGCGGGGGGTGCGCGAGCGCATGCGCGCATGCGCGGGCGGGTGCGGGGGGGGGGTGCGCGAGCGCAGGTGCGCATGCGCGAACGGCGCGCGCATGCGCGAACGGCGCGCGGGTGCGCATGCGCGGGTGCGCGGGGCGCGCGCGCATGCGCGAACGGGGTCGCGCGCATGCGCGGGTGCGCGCGCATGCGCGAACGGGGTCGCGCGCATGCGCGGGTGCGCGCGCATGCGCGAACGCGCGGCTCCCAGCGTTTTTTTTTTTTAAGCTAAATGGGTCCGTGCGGCTCATCCGACGTTTCGGATGGCCGACCCATGGCCTATAGGAACCTCTAAGAAAAAATAAGAGACAAAAAGCATAACAATTCAAAGGCTCATTTACTGACAGTCCAATAACATCTTTGGGACAAAGGTGGCATCTGGCCTGAGAATCACATTTCCTGAGAATCACATTTCCCATACTTGATCTTAGCCAAAAAGCTAAGAAGTGGAAAAGTGCAGGGTGAGTGGTTCAACAGGAAGTAATAATAATAATAATAATAATAAAGTTGGAAGGGACCTTGGAGGTCATCGAGTCCAACCCCCTGCTCAGGCAGGAAACCCTATACCATTTCAGACAAATGGCTGTCCAGTCTCTTCTTAAAAACTTCCAGTGTTGGAGCATTCACCGCTTCTGGAGGCAGGTTGTTCCACTGGTTAATTGTTCTAACTGTCAGGAAGTTTCTCCTCAGTTTCCAGGTTGCTTCTTTCCTTGACTAGTTTCCATCCATTACTTCTTGTCCTGCCCTCAGGCGCCTTGGAGAATAGCTTGACTCCCTCTTCTTTGTGGCCAGGCCCTGAGATATTGAATACTGCTATCATGTCACCCCTAGTCCTTCCTTTTCATTAAACTAGACAACCAATTCCAGCAACGTTCTTGATATGCTTTAGCCTCCAGTCCCCTAATCATCTTTGTTGCCCTTCTCTGCACTCTTTCTAGAGTCTCAACATCTTTTTTACATCGTGGTGACCAAAACTGGATGCAGTATTCCAAGTGTGGCCTTACCAAGGCATTGTAAAGTGGTAAGTATATTGGTAGAATTCCATACATCTTTCTGCCTGATCTGATGACTACAGTACTAGGAATGCTACATTAAGGAATACCAAAATTACGTTCTATTGTAGAGCTGGACATTTTGTTGGGGAACACATAGTAAATTCATTATACTTTTATGAAAATCTTTGTTAATGGCAAAAAAAAACCCACTGAAGTTGTTACGTTGAGCTAAGATGGCTTGTATATACATTTTTTAAAAAAGAATATAGTTAATATTGGGTGCTTTACAGTGTCAATTTCAAAAGTACGTAAGCTGATATGCAGCAGGATGGCGATTATTATAAAGTAGGTTTATTTCTTCACCGATACCTTCTGTAACCTTTCCAACATCTTTCAGAAATGAATGTTCACTGTAAATAAGGGACAAAAAGTCTGGGTGAGAAGCAGACCACAGGAGATGGCTCCACAATGGCAGGAGTAATTAAGTGACTTTCAGCTTTTGTCTAGAGGATTATCCACTTGTTGGTGCTCTTGGAGTCCTGACAGAGCCACTTATGGCAAGATGTGCACTTTTCAGTGCTCATCTTAGTAAATGGATATCTGTAGAAGTTCATTAAGAATGTGCTTTATATTTAAACATTCTGTGGGCACAACACAGTGCTATTGTTCCACACAGATTGTTTAAATGCACAACTAGTAACAGCTTTTCACATACCCATTTATGCCCACTGCGTTTCGCATATCCAATTCTGTAAAATGTTTTTCATTCTTGTTTTGTTTCACAAAATTACTGCAATGGATTTTGTCCATAAAACTGTCAGTTTCTATTTGCTCAGGCAGAATAAAGCCAATACTATATATTCTAAAAGAAATACCATCAGGCCTAGAACACTGGATAAGTTTGATCAAAGTATACATTAGTGGTTAAGGCAAGAATTCTCAAAAACATTATTGCATTCAGCAATGACAAGCTGTAATTTTCTGAGTTTATTATCTGACAAACGGATAGCGTGGAAAGAGGGAAAAGATTCAAAGAGCAATACACAGATAAAAAATGCATCTGTTAAGAGAAACACACCAGCTGGTAAAGTGAGTAGATGCTCACTAGGGCTTTGGGGAGTTAATCCAGCTCCACACCAGATTAAACTTCTAATTAAAACAGCCTTCCCTGTCTGCATATAATACATTCTGGCTGCAAACCAGTTCTTTTCACATGCAAAGAGATAAGTCTTTCAGCTTGATCGGAATACAAATATTAAATGTTTCAATTATATTTTGCCAAGGCCCTATACTAGTATCCTATGTATCCATTCACATATGAACACACAGAACCTCACAACCAATTTCAAGATATTGAAGCTTTCTTTATTAAAGAGCAATAGTTCTGCTATACAGTAATTATGCTTCTGTGTCTTGTATGATCACTGGCTTATTGCAATGGTCTACAATTATTTTCACTTCATACTTTCCTTGCATGAAACTGCTCTTGGATATTTGACAAATTAAACAAAACAAGCATTAGGCATTACCACTTTATGAATATTTAATTTTCAAAGGAGGACATACTTGTGTTCTTCCTTTAAATTATAATCTTCCTATAAACATACAGTGTTTTTCCTTAATGTCAAAATATTTTAGTATTTACTGTTCATTTAAAGAGCCAAAGAGAAATCATGTTGAACCCAACAATGAGGAATTTAGGAAGGTGCTTTATATGCTAGAGATAAAGTTCTGTGTTAGCCTAGATCAGGGATAGGCAACCTTGGCTCTTTTATAACTCGTGGACTTCAACTCCCAGAATTCCTGAGGCAGCATGACTGGCTCAGGAATTCTGGGAGTTGAAGTCCACGAGTCATAAAAGAGCCAAGGTTGCCTATCCCTGGCCTAGACCCTATATTGAGTAGGAATACTGCAGCCCCCCAAAAAATATATCCTATTGCCTGATTATTCTATCTGCTTATAACAGAACTGAATTTATGAACCACTAACTGCAATCTTCTATTAAAAGACTTACTAACATACAGGGAGTCCTTGACCACAACTGAGCCCAAAATTTATGTTGCTAAGTGAGACATTTGTTGAGTTTTGCCTCATTTTACCTTTCTTGCTACAGTTGTTAAGTGAATCACTGCAGTTGTTAAGTTAGTAACGCGGGTTGTTAAATGAATCTGGCTTCCCCCTTGACTCTGCTTGTCAGAAGCTTGCAGAATGATCTGATCACGTGACTCCAGGACACTGCGACCCTCATAAATATGAACCCGTTGCAAAGCATCTGAATTTTGATCATGTGACCTATGGGATGCTGCAGCGGTCGTTAAGCGTGAAAAACGGTCATAAGTCACTTTTTCAGCGACGTCGTAACTTTGAACGGTCACTAAATGAAGTGCGGTAAATCCAGGACTACACGTAATTAAGAGATAGGGATGTGCTGACTTTTGAGATCTGGAGCCTTTCAAAGAGGACCTCTATGCTGCACCGGTCAACACCTCCTTAAAGGAACTGTAACTTTTTCCTGGGTTCACATGGTAGACATGAGATCCCAGAAAAATATCTGCTTGAGGTAAGGAGCAGCTGAGACCATGTGATAAAGTGCTTAGGAGCAGGCTTTAGTGCTTAATTATTTTTTTTCCTAGAGCTTACTAAACAGAACACAGTCCAGTATGTGAAGCATACCTAAAGCCATCTATCTGAGTAAATCTGCTCTTGCTCCTAGGAATGTGCAAATCAATCGATGCACAAAACAAAACATGCACTCAGAAACATGTTTCTGACTCAACCATAGACCAAAATAGATGTGTTTTGTTAAAGGTACAGATCTAAATACAGTCTTCCCAGGCAAAAATGTTTTGGAGGTTATAACAGAGGGAAGAAGTCAACTAAAACTGCAGTTGAAGGAAGGCAGGGAGTAGTAGGAAAGTGATGATTTGCAGCAGGTGAGAGACTGGAGCGGGCCATGCTGGGATAACAGTGGCAGAGGAAGGAGGGGAAGGGCAAGGCTTAGAAGATGAGGGAGGGCGAAATACACCACAACTTGGCACTGACAGTGGTTGACAGAAAGGAAGGTGCAAGGAAGAATGGAAAGGCAACACATCCCTAATTAGGAAAATATACAATTTTTAATGGAAGAGCACACGCTTTGCAACTCAGTTCCATATATATCATAGAATGTATCAGATAGCCCTAAAGAATGGAACATAGCATTTTGGCAAGAAGTGAGACGCTCAAGTGGCGAGCAGGCAGAAATTGTTTGGGGGGAAGTGAGAGAGAGAACAGAGCAAGTGGGAAAAGTGGGAGCAGCAAGGGAAGAAGAAGAATTAGCTGAGTCCATGGCACACTAAATGAATATGCAATTTTGGACTCTGGTATCACCACCAGTCCACTGAAAAGGGCTCCTGCTTTCTGTCTACCTCAAATTTATTTATGACCCACACTTGAGAACCCCTGGGTTAAAACATAATTTGAGAAAGTGTGAATTTTTAACTAGTCACAGATAACAATGTTCAGAAAAACAATTAACATTTATATTTGTAAAATTTTTATGTTCATCAAATACCCATTTTTCCCTTCAACCTAAATATGTCATCAGATTTCTACTAAAAACACTTTTGATCTTAACTATTTTATAACCGTAAAACTCAAATCACCTAAGAAATTCCAGTCTTCATTATATTGCACTGGCTAGGTATCAGCTTGGTAGTGTTAATGTTGTTAACATGTAGCTGAACAATCATTTTAGCTTGTGAAATAGGTAGACTATAAGTTATTTTTTATGTAAATGCTAAAGTCTACTAAATTATCATGCCAGGTTTTAGCATGCATTTGACAAATTGTCTTGAACTATTGTGAATAATGCCAATATTCCAGTATGCCAGTATTTAATGCTACCAACCAATCACAATTGTGTTTCTCCTCTTATTTTGGAAAGAGGATTTTTAAACAATGATGGATGTTTTATTTGTCTTTTTTTCATAACTGTATATTTCATGTCATTATTTCAACTGCTCTTTTAAAATGAAGTTTCGGATATTAAGGATATAACTATTTTTAAGCTATCCAAATCACTGATTTTAAAAAAATTACTGTGAAATCAACATGATTCACTTCATTTGCAGATTGCGAAGTAATATGGGCAAAATTAAATAGGTTGCAAGAGGTTATATGGTACATCAATGATAGAGCCAGAAGAGATATCAGCCATTACCTTTGATATTAAATTTGGTGACATTTGCTTGCATAATATAGTAATAACAACTGAAACTGTATTTTTTCATCTTAATATGTTTCAGTAGTTGAAAAGACTTACAATAAATGTGCATCACACTGTCATTTATATCCTCAAATAGAGGAGACTAAATCAGCAGCACTTAACTTAATTCTGCTATTTCAACCACACTGGTAGAATACAGGAATGGAATAAATAACATTATGAATATAGTTAAGATTATATATACTTATAATTAAAAATGGGAAAACATACATAAAAAGACATGTTGCAAACCATTCTGGCAGTTATGTTTGATAAGAAGAAAAGCCATAAATTATATTTATTTTTAAAAATATATCCCATAAATTATTGTTTTGATCAAGTCAGTAAACTGATAAAAATAATATGGCTTTCTTTAGCATTAGAGAAAACATCTGCCAATCTTATTTTTTCATCTCTTTGCCTAGGACTGTATTGTGAAAGCAAACTGATTTATTAATTTGTTTTTGTTCCTATCCCTTTGACAAAGTATCTCATTAAAAAGAGATTTTTTTTTTTAAAAAAAAGTATTATTAGAGGTTTACTATTCAGTTTCAGATGCACTCTAATACTTGCTCACCACTAGAGGGAGAGTCAAATCATGCTTTATTTAAAAAAAAGATTTTGCATTTTATCAAAGAACTGTATGATTACATTGTCTTTCTTACCTGAAGTCTTCTATTGACTAGTATTTCCAAACATGCAAATCCTGAACATTTTTTAACAAAAAATCATCTTGAAAAAGTTGTCTGTATGAAATTCTGCACAGAGACATAGGAAAGGGTTTTTGCAGCAGGATTTGGATAAAGATTGTCAGGCAGCTCACAAATCAAGAAAGACACATGGAATTATTTCTGAGTATAGTAGTTTCCTTTATTGTTCCTCACATATAGAGAGAAATCTTGCCAAACTAAAGCAACTATTTGTAATACTATAGATAACTCTGAGAATGGCTATGGAGGACCCTTTCGTACTCTCTTCCTCCCAACCAACCATTTCATGCTTTGCTGCCTCTTTCACGCTGGAATACAGCACCTCCCTCTGGGGAATCCAGACTACATTCCATACAGATTTATTTTAAAATTATATTCAAAGTCATATTCCCAAGTAATGACTTTAATAATAATCAGGTGATGTATTTAAACTGTGTGTTTCTTTAAAGCCCTACATAACTTAAAACCATGTTATTTGATGGACCGCCTCTGCCCAATTTCATCTACCCAACCCACCAGAGCAGGAAGGCAGGGCATGTTGTGGGTCCAATTCTCAAGGAAATACATCTGGTATTTCCAGATGTAGGAAGGGCATTCTCTGGGGTGGCTCCCTCCCTTTGGGACATTATTCATCCAGCTATAAAACTGACCTCCACCCTGTTGGTTTTCCATAAGGCCTAGACATCATGGTTTTGTCAGGAGGCTTTGGGACCCCATTTGGAGCCTTTCATATAGCTTGTTTGATTTTGTTATTGTCACCATATGGGTGGGGAGGGGATGAATTTATTAATATGTTACTTTTTAAAATGTGGGTTTCGACACACATGTAAATCCTACAAGATTAGTGGCAGGATGCAAGTTGCACAACTCATTGCATGATACGAGCATTAAAAAAGGCCAGAAATTAAATACCTTTTCAATATACTTGATTACTTTTTTAAGACCAGGGAGAAAAAAAATACACTGATAAATCTGCCTAAAAAGCAAGAGTCTGGAGAATGTCTCATATCAAAGTTGAGTGAGATGACAAATGTTGAAAATGCAATCTCTTTTCTATCAGCATAATGCAATCATTTGTCTCTGCCTTTTTCCTATAGCTGTTCTGTCACAGAACAAGCACAAATGCGTTCATTGAGTAGCCTAGGGAATTTTAGATACCAATCGGCTTTACCCATGAATGAATTAAACCAGAAAAGCCTTGGTATGGAATACTTTAGGGTAACATTAATCTTTTCTTCTTAGTGTACTGCATTTTAATGTTTTCTAATTGATGTGTCCAAAGCAACTGCATGGAGTCTGAAAGCTTTATGGTCTAAGGACAGCACATCAGCACTAAACCGTCCAGATCCTAATCTCAACTTCTGGGGAAAATGATGTCAGCTGTAAACCAAAAGCAATTTAGAAGTTAGAAACTGTCACTGAATCTTCCAGCAATTTTGGAAAACCAAAAGTATTGGTTCTTCAAAATCCTAACACCCCAAAACATAAGCATCAAATGCTACTGAAAGCCCACAGATTATTTATGCGCACACATGCAAATACACATAGCTGGAAGGACATTTCAAAACTTGGATTTATTTTCTAGAAACATTCAGCCTTTAATTATCAAGTTAGTTAGAGCTGCTTTGCTAAATGAAAACTAAACTACTTTTAGAGATCTTGTTATAGCAACCTCTCCCAGAGCCTCCAAAAATTCAGTCCAAAGTAATTTCATCTTAAGTAAAATGCATAGTAGACAAGATTCAAAACATTTAAGCACTTGGAAGACAATTAGCATCAACTTAGACTTCAACTGAACTCAGAGCTGCTTAGCTTATTTGTTGGTCTAATATAACTAGTTTATTAGATTCTTAAATGCTAAAAGTCGATAACTCTATAAAAGCCACAACCTTTTTCCAGACAGAGAAAGTCTGGCCATTACATCAGATCATTGCCTTGATAAATTCTTGTAATGCCCTGTATGAAGAGTTACCTTTAACAGCAGTCTGGGAAATGCAGTTAACTCAGCATACTGCTGTGATGCAACTGACCAAGGATGGGTGATAAAGTTAAAATCTTACAGCAAAAAGCTGTATTGGCTTCATCTTTCTCCAAGCTGAATCACATGTGCTGTTTCTTACTCCAGGTTCTTTTCTAGATCAGCAGTCTAGAACATCTGGCTCTGCGGACCAGCGGTAACAGCAGCGGGGGAATGGTTGTGTGTGCCCACTTCTTGCACAGCCCATTACTGGTCCACAAACTGAGGGTTGGGGACCACTGTTCTAGTTATCTTAGCATAGTTTTTTTCTGAAATAGGTTGCTTAATTGCTAGGTTTTCCTGCATCTGTTCACTTGAGCACAAGGATCTTCAACTGATGATTTTGAGGTTTCCCTTTAATTCAGCTGCCTTCTGAAGTTCAACAAGCCACAACTAGAAAGAGAATTCCAAATTGCCTTCTGGACACATAATGCCATCTCCAGGTCTCACCTATCACCTATTTCCATGAACAATTTTCATGAAATAGTTAAATGCTATTGTTCATGCATAACAAGTTAATGAATTATAATGCATAGTCCACTTGGAAAATGAATCACAATGCTTCAAAATAATTATGAACAATATAATAAATGAATTACTTCTGTAGTACAGCCAAAGACCAACAGCACAAAACAATTCAGAAGAACACACTTACGACCATTTGCACCATCCCCTTGGTCATGTGACCAAAATTCAGATGTTTTGCAACTGGTTGATATTTACCATGGTTACAATGCTCCAACATGTGATCAGCTTTTGAGGCCTTCTGGCAAGCAAAGTCAAGGGGGAAGCCAGATTCACTTAACAACCATGTTACTAACTTAACAACTGCAGCAAGAAAGGTTGTAAAAATGGGGCAAAACTCACTTAACAAATGTTTCACTTAGCAACATAAATTTTGGACTCAGTTGTGGTCGCAAGCTGAGGACTGTCTGTACTACGCCAACCTTTTTAACCACTCCAAACTTTAAGAATAAGTATAGACCTCAAAAGGGATCCTGGTAAATCTGCCTTCCAGTGCAGCTGTTGGGAGGATAATAAACCAAGTCTGAGACAAGGCTCTGAAAAGGACAGGCAGTTCTGTGACATTTAGCAGACTTGGATTCCATCTCCAGGATTTCAACATTTTTAGGGACTACATCTAATTTACTTTGCCATTCAATGTCCAGAATTCTCTATTTAAAAGAATGAACAGATTCAAACTAGCTTGATCATAGCATGTGGACATTCAAAACTTTAGTAAAAAAAAAAACCCACCGGTAAGCAGTTCAGTTTCCTCCTCTAGAACAAATGAAAGTTATAAAGGACTATTAAAGAAGTCAGATCCACTGGACAGAAGTTAAACTTTAACTGGAGATCAAAGCATCGACAGTAAGCCAGCCTCTTGCTACAAGGCGGTGTTAGAGATGCGTTTGAGAAACTGAAGTATTCCCTCAGCGTTTTGGAATGTATTGCTTCTAAAGGGAAATAAGAGGGGCGTGAACTTGACTGAGTTCTAAACAAAACTTGAGCAACAACACAGCCTGAAACAGTTTGATAGAGCAAGCAGAAAACTTCCTTCTTTCAAGCAGAAGAATATTAAGATTTTTGCAGCACTCCAGTTATCTAGAAAAGGGGTCCCCAACCCCTGGTCCGTGGACCGGTACTGGTCCGTGGCATGCCAGCAACCGGTCCACACAAACAAGCAAAGCCCCATCCGTGGGATGCAGGCAGCACATAAAACCACGCACTCTCCGGTCCATGGAAAAACCTTTCTCCACGGAACCCGTCCCTGGTGCCCAAAAGGTTGGGGACCTCTGATCTAGAAAATATAGGAAAAGATTGACTCTTGTGGTGTTTACCTGAATTTAAGATGCCCTACCCTGCAAACCAATTGTAGACAGATAAAAATATTATAAACCTAAATTCCCATATAATGATGAGCTCTCCTCCCCTGTCATCCTAGCTTATCAAATCCAACTGAAAGCCATTTCCCCACCTCTGATATAGACATTTATTAGTCCTTCCGGGTAGTCCAGAGCAGGTGCACAATAATGAATATTAGCATTATCTTTATTGCAAGGTTACATTAACAGAATCTTGCTAATCTGAGAGTATTTCCCCCCTCTCCTTTACTTTTACTTCCCAGAAAATTAGAAAAGTGCCTTCTGAAATGCTTTCAGGGCTCCCTCTTTTTTCTGAGGACTGAGATACCTTTTGCATAGCAATTGTCTAGTCTGAAGCGCTTCCTCCTGTCTGCCAAGGTACTTTCCACCAACCATTACAGCATTTGACATACAATAGTTGTATATATGTATCTGCTTATGTATGCATAAATACTTACTTATCTCTTCATTCTTTTATATATCAATCTACCAGAGGGCACATTTCCTCAAGAAAGGGCAAAAGGTTACTTGAATTAACGACCTATGAATTAAATGTCTATATAATAAGGGAGATTTGTTGATTTTCATAAGCATATACCAACTGGTTTCTCTCACACATACACATAAGCCATCCTTCCATCAGAAACAGCAAAAAAGGAGGAGGAAAGGAATTCAAGAATAATATAGATAAGGATATTTGTATTTGGAAGGAATTAAAAGAGAAAGGAGGAAGGAAAACTGGAGGAAAATGAGGGAAGCAAAGCTAGATAGATGCCAGTTAGGCATTGAACAAAAGGATTGAATTCACAAAGCAAATGGTTTCTCCAAAGCAACAATTAAAATTCAAGATTGTTATTTCTCATGTGATACAATTAAAGCAGCAATAGATTTCAAGTTAGAAATCCTAACTGGTGGTAACAGTGAACTAGTTAACACCTAAGTTTTCTTTTTTTTTTTTTAAATATATTTTATTAGATTTTATAGGGGTGCAGGGATAACATTAAGGTGCTTAGGAACCACCATGGAGGTGGGTATATTAAACATCCAAAAGAAAGAAAAACAATCACAGATATATAAGTCAACTCAAGTCTTTTAAGCTTCCCTCTCTAATTCCCTCATTTAATTTTACATATTCAAATTAATAAATTCTATATAAGTTTCAAACGGTCCTATCAAATATCAGTTACATTTCAATTCTAAAAAATCCAAATCCTGTTTTTAAGCTTTACTAACTTACAATTACTATATTTCAATTAGCCTTAAATAGACATGTTATTAACACTTCGGGTGCCCTTTTTTTTTTTTTTTACATAATTATATCTGGTATATTGTTCTTACAACAACATTCTCATATCTTCTTCATTGATACCATTTTTTTCTCTTATCACCCATCCCTCTTATTCTCCTTTTATTTCCAAATAATTCTCTTAAAATAAAGATATCAGACCAACAAATAAATTTCTATCTAATTTAAATATATATTCTATCAATGCCTCTATATCTATAAAAATCTTTTTAAACCAGTAGATAAAGTTTACTTCTCCAATATATATCATATCTAAAACAGAGTAATATTACAAAGGGTATCCTCTTAAAAATTTCACGTATTCCATTAGTTGTTAAGTCAGTCCAGAAATCAAAGCCTTTTTAATCCCATTAAATAAAACTTTAAAATACATTTTTAAATCTGACTCTAGGCTTCTTTCTATGCCATAGTGGTTTCCATAGTGAGGTTCCTACATAATCAAACCACACTATTAAAAGGTCCATATTCTTTAACGCTTCAAATTGGTCAAAGTTCTCTTTCCTTTCTTCTAATAGCCTTTGGATGGTAAAAGCTGTTTTATTCCATGTTATATTTGCCAATTGTTTATCCACCTTTTCTCGATTTTCAATAAGTTGTATCTGAGTGTCAGTCTCTGTTGATGTTGGTATTGATGCTTCAGACATCTCTGTTGAAGTTGTTGTATAGTCATCAGACTTCTCGATAGGTTGTGTTGGAAGTTGAATAAAATTAGTTTGTTTTGTGGTTTCCACAGTTTCTCTCAGTGTAGAGAAAAGGGATTGAAAATAAGAGCTCACATCCTTTGCAGCTTCTAAAATTGTTTCCAATATAAGTTCATAGTCCAGTTGTGTATTAAGTTCCATATCGATAATAATAAGGCTTTTTAATCTTTAATCTTTAAGAAAGGCTCTGCTTCATAAGAATCAAGCAAGCATTCACCTTCAATTTTCAATAGGCCAGCTGCATCGTTATCTTGTAGTTATGACTCTTTCAGGGTCATAGCCATTCCCAGTCATAAAAAAAAATATAGTTGCAGTACCACTTTTCGACACAAGATGTCCTCAGCAAACCAAAAAATCCTTTTTTTCTTTCCAAATAATAGATTTTTTATTTTTCGTATTAAAAAAGATGAAGAAAGGGTTCAAAATAATGAATACGTAGTTGTAGCAATAATAGTCAAAAATAAAATGTTTTCAGGTCCCCTCAGTATTCCAAAATTTAAATAGTATCAAAATTAACTGGTTTTTATTTATATATTTTTTTTTCCAACGCTGTTTTTCCCCATTGCTCACACGCTGCTTCCTCACGACAGGGAAATAATTCAAAGAAAGCTTTTAACAGGAAAGTAGTTAGGGGAAAAAAAAGGGGGTAGGAAAGGTCTCACCCGGATTCTCCACGGGGGTTCTTTCGCTTAGATGTTCTTCTGGCTTTCAGCTGGTGCGACGAAGTGACCGTCCATTTTGTAGGACGATCTTTTCCTCCGGCGGCCCTAAGGAGAAAGCTCGAACTGGGGAGAGCCGCCGCTCTTCCCCAGTCGAGCAGGAGCCTCCTCTAACGGTGGTCGCCTCTACGGGGCGACTTTCGACCCGATTAAGGGTCTACCGACGGAGGGAAACCAGCCGGTGGGAGAGAGAGATCTCTCCGTGCGACTGCTGGTGTCGCGATCCGGAACCGGAAGCCAACACCTAAGTTTTCTTATGCCATGATAATTATTAGCAAGCAGATTGTTTGATTGATCAATTGATTGATATTTCTAGGCTGTCCTAATCCTGACAAACTCTGTGGGCAGCAAAAGTAATTATTTTAATAAGTAAGATAATTCCTGAACAAAGACTGGAAGATTTAGTTTATTGGTTTTTGTTTTGTAATGTATCTATTGCTGAAGAAAAATAGCACTAGCACCTTTTATATTTGTGATTAACATCCGGAAAATAGACCACTTAAACCGAGCGTATGAATTCAGTTTCACTGTGTTGATAAATGTGCTCATAAGCCAGATAGGTTATCCTGTTACATACAGAAAACTTAAGTTTATTGTGAGTTTTCTCTTATTTACAACTCAAATAAAGCTAAACATATGAATGTCTACAATAATGTACAGATCTGAAGCTTTCACTAAAGTTGTGTGCAGTTTTCCTCATTAGACTTGACAATAAAAAGACATTTTTTGGACAAAAAATACATAGGATTTCTGAATGCAGGTACCCAGGGAAAAGATAAACATTACTATCTACAATTCTTCAAAATAACATATTTAACAGTCAGATGGGCATTTGCTGCTTATCAACCAGGTAGAATTGGAATTAGTATCCTGTTCACTGTCATCTCTTCTCTTCTCTTAATTTCTAGCTTGCCTGCCCAGCAAATCAATATGTAGACAGGTTATGGTTCTCAATGATGAGTGCTAGAAACATATACAAGTAGATGGAGATAACTGAATAAGATTCCTGAAAATATATGACTGAATATATTTTGGAGGAGAGCCAGTTTGGTTAAAGCACCAGGCTTAAAAGTAGGAGATTGTGAGTTCTAGTCCCACCTTAGTCTAAGCTACAGTAGGTGACTCTGAGCCAGCTTCTCTCTCTCAGCCCACAACGCCAAGCTTGGTTGACAAGCCAGTTAGTCAATTCCTGCTGCAACCAATGGATCAAGACCTAGTTGATTGTGGAACCTACACTTGTAGGAAAAACAGTAGCGGAACCTGTACTTGCAGGAAAAATGCTAGCAGGATCTGCACTGACTAGGAAAGAGGAATGAATGACTATAGACATGTGAAAGAAGATGTAGTCAAAGTATATAAACCCATGTTCAAATTTTAGATGTTTACAAGAGACCAAAATGATCTAGAAAAGTGAGAAGATTTAACACGTTTAGATTAAATTAAAATGTTCACGTTAAAAAGATCAAGCCAGTCTTAGGCAAAATTATATGGCTTCCTAGAAATAAAGTGGTAAAGCACTTGCATTTTGACAAAATGCAATCACTCTTCCATAGCAAAGATTATAAATTGTTATGCTAAGTCACAGTACGAGAAAAATCAAGGTATTCCTCTGTTCTTCATTAGCAGTGAAAAGAGAATGAACTATGGTGGTGAACATATCCAAGTGTGGGAAGAATCCAGAGAAAGAAATATTTTGGAGAATATTAAAAAGACAGAATATATTTCCCCAAAGGAATAATGGAGAAGATCTTTAAAAAGACAGAAATCAGCCCCCAGAAACGTTTCCCTTCCCCCAGCCAGAAAACTCAGCAGAAACCAGCTTTTAGAAATGCAGATGTAATAATCCATTCAGGAAGGTTGGAGACAGGAAGCTAGAAGCTGATGAGATTAGGAAGACAAAGACCCCTAAAATCTACATACCCCACCCCAAACTCTAAAAGACATGACCTTCAATAAACTACAACCTTCTTCCTAAAGCAGTCTCCATTTTGTTTATTCCCAGCTTGGATTGGACCCTGATGAAGATTTTTCTTTCAACACAAACATAGCACTATAACAACATATCCTCCTTTCCACAATCTAGCATTAATAAACTACTCTGCAGTCTTCTTTAAAAGTTATTTGCTTGTTCTTCCCATTATTCATGGCCAAACACTATGGTTTTTCTAATGAAAAGTAGTCCCATTTTGCAATTTGTATCATTTTTTAAACATCTTTGTTTAACTTTTAAAGTAGCAGTACATTTTTTTTCCTTTCCAAGATAGTTGGGAGCCTCTTTTACCATAAATCTTAATGCAGTACTAGAAATATTATGACAGGCTTTTTAGAGTATCAATAATGTTGTGGTAATACGCTTGCTATATTCCTGGGGAGAGATTCCATTACCTTAAAGTACATTGTGAACTAGTCACAATAATGCTTTCCTTTGGGAGCCACAGTGAATTAAAGTTTGGGTTTTAGCATTGATGTTACCAGCTCAGCATATTTCTGCTGCCAGAAATATTAAAGAGTTGTAGCAATGTTTATCAGTCGCTTCCTACTTTGCAATTCTATACCACAAAGCCACAGGCATGCAGGGAATCCTTACTAAAGGCATTATAGAAGAAATGCATATGAAGCATTTAATAGTCAGCAGGGGCTGATCTTCTAGATTTTAGATGGGCTGTTATTTGATGGATCGTACTTATTACTACAAGCTTGGCTTTTTTAAGACAACCAATCAGTTATCTATGGTCAAGGGAGTAATAGGTTTCGGTTGCTTTGAGGAATCAGATATAGATGGAAATGTGCTGAATTTTAGTGTTTGATCTTATTCAGTCATCTAATTTGAGAATATTGACCAGCATTCTGGAAATGCTCTCACTATTGTGGAGAAAACAGATATGTTCTGTAAACAAATACCAAAGTTTTATGGTCCATATTACCTTTACTTGCTTGGTTCAATTCTTCCAAAGCTAAAGCAATTTTATGGCAATTTTGAAAACTTGGGGGAGATGCTGAAAGGATTTTCAAATAAAAAGAAATTTGAAATACAAACATTTATTATTTGAATGTGTTTTATGTATAATTCAATTTATAATATTATATGGTTTACTATGTTTTTTTTTAAATTAATGGCTTACTTTTATTTCAGATAATACAAGTTTCCACCCTGTCTATACATTGGTACTTTTTATCTGTTTTAATATTAATTTTAACATTAATTTTAATATCTTTACTTACTTTAAGCCAGGTGTGTCTAACTCCTAGCCCAAAGGCCACATGTGGCCCGGAACAGCTAGTTCAGGGCTTACAAGATCATAAATTTTAACATTATGTGATTTATATACATTAACTATATTATATATTTTTATGTAGCCCAAGACAATTCTTCACTCAATGTGGCCCAGGCAAGCCAAAGGGTTGGACACCCATGCTTTAAGCTCAATTAAATAAATAATTGTAATTAATATTTATAATCTAATTTCAGTAATTATATTCAATATGACAGAAGAAACTAATGAAAGTGGAGTTTCTAAACAATGTTGTGATGTATTATAAAAACATAAGCTAATGCACTTAAACTATACGCAAATGTTGCATACAGGTAAAGGTGTTGGAGTAGGATGGGGGAGATTCAGTTTGAGGTCCACCTTTGCCACAAAAACTCACCAGTGACTTTGGGTCAATCACTCTCTTTTGGCCCAAACATTTCATTTGATGGTTGTAGAGAAAGCCTAAATGAGGGAATGCAATGTACATTTCTTTGATCTCATGGAAGACAGATTGAATATACAACTACCCAATAATACAAATTAACTTTTAATGAAATGCCATTAACAGTTTAGAATATAGGATTACTCGGGCGCTAGATATACATTATATATTTTATTTCTATCTAGCTCACTGCGCAGCAGTCTCTTGATTTGAAATGATGGGGGGGGGGATTTCTAGCATGGTCCTGGAAAAAGCAAAGACCAGTTTTGGGGGACACATAAACATACTGAAACCTTTTATTAAATTTTCTGACATCATGCACCACTAAATAAATGCTTAGACAATACAACAGCCATTCAGTTAAATAAACCCTCTTCTTGTGTTTTTATATTTAAGAGCATGGGAAATTCCTTGTCCAGTGATTATGTATCTGTGTATGCCTTCCCATCCCCTCCATTTTTAAAGATCCTTTTAAGCTAAATTTTCTACTCTCAAACAATTTTATCACTTATTTTACATATCTCAGGCCATGGTAATAACTTCACACACATGAGCTGGTCAAAAATGTTCTTCAAAGAAATATTTGTGTACTAAGCAACTAGGAGGGAGGAAATCACCAACCTAATGTTTGGATTGCTTGTGTGACATCACAGTTCCACTTTGCCTAGTGCAGGGGTAGGCAACCTTGGCTCTTTTATGACTGGTGGACCAACTCCCAGAATTCCTGAGCCAGCATGGCTCAGCTTGGAAACCTCTCCCTTTCCCCTCAGCATAGCTGGCTCAGGAATTCTGGGAGCTGAAGTCCACCAGTCATAAAAGAGCCAAGGTTGCCTACCCCTGGCCTAGTGCACATGGACTCACAATTAATAACTAGAATTGAGAACTGATTATTATTGTTCATTTTCTAAGACTTTGAACTCATATTGCTACTTATCTTTTTGCTACTATCACACATACATTTTGATGAACCAGATCCATTTTTGCAATCTGGCTGACTGACCTGAACACAAAGACACAGGGCTAAGGTACCAAGACAACTTTGGCCAGCTGACTGCTAATTAACTTGGAAGGCCAAGGTGGGCTACTTCATGATCTCTATGGACCATGAATGGTCCAAAGTTTGGATTTGATGTAAAAACTACCCTATGAAAATGAGTGTCTGTGGAGCCCCTGTTGAGCTTTTCTTGCACGTTGGGAAGTATTACTTGGTATGAGCAATGATATGCTTTTTAGTTATGTTTTTAACATATGCATTAGTTTTATTGTATACCACCAAGAGACATCTTGGAGTGGCCTTAAAAAATCCAATAACAATAATTCAGATGTTGCCTTGACAAACATCCCTCCCTGGATGGATCGACCCTGATGTCTTTTTATTGGAATCATTCTTTATTATACTTTGAACTAATATCACCATTTTCCTTGGGAGAATAAGTACACAAGTTAGATTGGTTCCCATTCAAGAAGAGTCCTGATCTGCATATGGAAGGTGCTGTATCCAATTTCACTGTGTAAACTACTGATGATGCTTTAGGAAACACATGCTGTATAGACTGGGCAAATACATTTTACTAAGCCAAAACCAAACAAAACACATACCACACCGTGCCATAGAAATAAATTAGCACATTTTGAAACCGTATAAGTTTTGTTACAAAATTCAAATGGTAAATTCTTTTCCATACCAAGCCAATTTAATTTGTTTCATTTTAGGTTTTTTATTAAAGATAATAAATTATTTCCATGATCCCTTGGGACACTGATTTATGCAAGAATGCATAATGACCTCCCATGAATTTGATTAGCAATATGAGTACATATAATGACTTAAATATACAAAAATTTATTTACTTACATGGTACAAAGGAGAAATATGCTTGCTTTCTGATGACACTTAATCAGATTTTGCTTCTCAGTAGAATTAAATCACAGGATACCAAAACTTGATAGTCATATAATTTCTGCACTAATTTCTAGCACTTCAAAAACAGCTGTATAATAAAAGTATTAACATGTAATTGTGCTTCCAAATGTTCTTCACACTATCTCACTATGATTAAACCCAAGGTGATTAAAAAAACAGCCTTCTCACCTAGATCAAAAGCAAAAGGATCCACTTTAAAATAATCTGCTTCGAACTACATCGCTTACAAACATAGCTAAAAATCTCTAAGACTAGAAGAGTAAGTTTTTTTTTACAGAAACATGTTTATCAGAGCTCTATATTCAGAAAGAGGTGGAGGCTATTCAAAATTCTTGGTTGATTCTGGAAAAGCAATTTCTCCTTTATATAGGAGAACAGTCCGACAACATACAAAGTATTTCCTCACACATACTTCAATGCAAGGTAGTTTCAGAGCAGTGAATGGTGGTTTCCTTTATCGTTTCCCATATTTTCAGTATTATCATGAATCACTCCCTTGAACACAAGAGTGGGACACCTGGGCACACAAGCCCTAAGTCAGGGCTGATAATAACAGGCTGTCTTTTTAAAAGTTCTGAAATGATCGGTACTGATAAGGTTACAACTTCTTAAAAGATTTCAAGGCCCCCACAATCCAACCTGAACTATCCTAGTCAATTTTACCCCTTTCTCCCATGTATGCCGTAGGCTTTCCTTCACTGCAGAAAACATGCAGAATTGGGTAGGAAGGAGTGGTTACAAACTGACACCCAATCCACCTCTATTACATGGAAGAACTAAGAGAAAAGGAAGGCCCTAAGTATGCCTGAGCAGCAGACGGCATGATGGCGAAGTTCTTACTTAAACCTGCAGGCATTGTTTTGTGCTACTAAAGCTAGGGCAGGGGTCCCCAACCCCCAGTCCGTGGACCAGTACCAGGCCGTGGCATGCCAACAACCGGTCCGCACAAATAAGCAAAGCCCCATCCGTGAGATGCAAGCAGGCCACAAAACCACGCACCCTCTGGTCTATAGAAAAACCTCTCTCCATGGAACCGGTCCCTGGTGCCTCAAAAATTGGGGACCTCTGAGCTAGGGTGATATACACCTCTGTGAAAATTTGTCCATTTCCCAAGGCTTCCAAATGTGACTAGCATATCTAGATCCTCACCACAGCTCACATTCTGAAAAATTTCAGGCCGATGGGAAGAAATCATTTTTGGATTGTTAGAAATCCTAAATTAAAAATAAAAACCTCTTGCACTTGGGGTTATATAATGAAACTGAGCCAAAATATTGGTATTTTGTAAACTAGCATTTGGGGAAGGGAAGGATTTAATTAAAGCTTTCTTTTAAGAAGACAGTAGAATTGCCTGCAGTTCCAATTTTAAAAAGAAACACAGTCTATGGAGATTCTCAATCATCCAGGTCATGGTTGTCCCAAAGATGCTTTTCAAAAGGCAATTGGACTTCCTTAGTTTTTCCCTTGAAAACATTTCATTTCTCGTCCAAGAAGCTTTGTCAGAACTGAAGAAGCAAAATGTTTTCAAGGAAAAAACTAAGGAAGTACAGTTGCCTTTTGGAAAGCACCTTTGGGACAAAAGATGTACAGGTTAATAGGTACAAAAACCTCTGCTGTCTCTTTTTTTTATAAATTCTGTTGAACTTACAAAGTTAATATGATCTGATTTTGCTGAATGAAAATAGTCCAGGCTATTCTTTTCCTCTTCTGAGACAAAACTAAAAAATGACTTAATGAAGCCCATGGCTGCTCTAGGAATCAAAAATACGTACTTCCAAGTCACAGTTGGGTTAGTGTGGGGTGGCTTTTCTCTCTCCTACTAAGTCCCTACTAGCCCCTTTCTGCCTGTTCCTCTAATTCAAGTATCGAAAACCATCCCAAGTTTTTGCCAATTCAGCTCCTAAAGATCCTTCCAACAAGACATTTCCACTTCAAATAAACTCCCCACAATCCTCCTCTCTTCCTTTGCAGCTTGGTCCTCTTTTTGTTCCTCAAACCGAATAGAAGAGATTCAGTGAAGCACCCACACTCACATAGCCACACTAAAAGATTACTCCTGCATTAAAAACCAACACAAGTTCCCAAACAGACTGCTAGCACCAGAGTCTGAAAGGTAGGGAGAAAAAAGGTGCTGTCAGATAACCCAGAAGCACTGAGCTCCTCCCAGAGAACAGCTTCTCACTAACCCAGAGGTCCCCAACATTTTGGGCACCAGGGACCGGTTCCATGGAGAAAAGTTTTTCCACAGACCGGAGAGGGTGTGATTTTGTGTGCTGCCTGCATCCCACAGATGGGGCTTTCCTTGTTTGTGCAGACCGGTTGCTGGCATGCCGTGTGGCCCGGTACCGGTCCACGGACCAAGGGTTGGGGATCCCTGCACTAAGCAACCTCTTTTAAGTTTCACGTTGTACAGGTAGTCCCTGATTTACAACAGTTCATTTGAAGTTACAACAGCACTGAAAAAAGTGATTTATGACTGTTTTTCATACTTACAATAGTTGCAGTATCCCCATGGTCAAATGATCAAAATTTGAATGCTTTGCAACCGGTTCATATTTATGACGGTTGCAGTGCCCTGGGGTCATGTGATCCCCTTATGCAACCTTCTGACATGCTAAGTCAATGAGGATGCCAGATTCACTTAACAACCATGTTACTAACTTAACAACTGCACAGATTCACTTAACAACTATAGCAAGAAAGGTTGTACAATGGGGCAAAACTCACTTAACAATGTCTTTGTAGGGGCTCAACTGTGGTCTCAAGTCAAGGACTACTAGTAACTGATAAATGCAGTCAATTTCTCTTTGTGGTATTGTATAAGCAACAGCTCTTCAGGACGATTATTTGACTGTTTTGTCTACCCATCTTAAAGGAAGAGCAGGATTGTGGAAGGCTGAGGTTACAGTTTTGCCCGCAATCAAATGAAGAATGAACTGGATAGAAGGGAGGATACTCATAGCAGATCTGCCATTCAACTGATGTAGGGTAGATTGCAAGCCAGACTGTGTTATCCTCAGTTTTATTTTCCATGCACATCTACAGAGTAATTCTTCTGTTGGCATTACAGGTAAAACAATACAGGCAATGAAATTAAGGCTCCAATGTGAGGGTATGTCTTTTAAAAATGGGAAGTGGAGTATCTTCATGACTTGCAGGCTCTGTGGATGAGTCCTTAAATTTCCTACCAAAGTTATCTGACTTTTAATATTTTGTTTTCCATTTCATATTACAAACCATCTTGTAAACATTTTTTAAAAAAAACTGCAATGAAACACATAAGTTGCCATATGAAATCAGCAGAGACTCCACAAAATAGTTCCTTTGAACAAATCAGACAATGCTAAATAGTAGAATCATACCTTAAACTGTTATCTTTCCTGTAAAACAATGACTATTTTTTAAAAAAATTATAGAGACAGTTTATAGATTCCAGTTTGCCACCATTATTGACATTAACAGAAGTTGTAAGATAGAATTTAATATTAATCTTAGTCTACATAAAAGTATTTTGAAGATAAATTCAATAATAAATTGAACTTAATAATGTAATATTTCAACTACAATCCACTAGCTGAACCACGGAGAGTTGCTTTCTAAAATCATCTCTGTCATTTCTAAACTGGCTTGAGGGGCAGTTATTCAAGCAGTTTCCATTTGAAATAATATAATGATACTAAGTGCAGAAGAAAATCAGTGTTTTTTTTTAAAAGCAATGTCCATTAGGCCATCTTTAAGATTGCTATTTCTATTAATGAACGATTGAGTACATCTGTCATCCAGGAATATACAGCAGTATTTTACAAGCCAATGGGTTTTATATATAGTTAATGCTAAGAACTACCTTGAATGTACATTATGTGGTATGCCAGTCCAAGTCAATATGTTCATTGTAAAGGTTAGCCATCAAGCAATAAAATAGAGATTGTTAGGCAGAATTTTTGTTTTCTAATGCACTATTCCTTGTACTGAGTTCCTAAAGTCCTTCAAAATGGAAAGATGCTTTTAAAAACAATTATACTATAGAATTAAAATAAGGCCATTTTAACCTCATTTACGAAAATAAACCAACAAATTCTCTCCCTTCTGCCTAAAAAAAAACAATTTAATATTGTATTTACAGATTCAGTTTACTATGCATTTCCCACAGAAGTTGCTTTTTCTTGTTTTCCTTTATCATTACCTAAATTTAATTCTATTGGTTTTATACTTTTCTTAATATGTTTTAATTGTTTTTGTAATTTTTAAATTGCTGTAAGCTGGCCAAAGTCATGCAGTTGCAATGAGCAGCTATATAAATTGAGCTAATCGGTTAATTAAATAATAATACTGTATTTATTATCTTGCAAGCTTTATAGCTAGTAGCATCCAAATTGTCCAGAATTTTTTTTTAGCTTAATAAAGCCTCTGTTACCAAAAAAGAAAAAGATTATTAGAAATGTTGCTTTGTGTACTACTTCTTATAAGCAGCCAATTGGGTGGGTGACTTTGGGTCAGTCACTCTTTCAGCCCAATCCATTTCATGAAGTTGTTGTTTTGAGGAAAATAGAAGGAGGGAATATAATGAATATCTGACACCTTGAGTTACTTATAAAATATTATAGGTGGGATTTAAAAAAAAAATTTTTTTTTTTAAACTAAACCAGAAGGCTTCCATAGTTCTATTAATATCCATATGATTTCCTCATATTAGTGCCACATATCCAGTTTTATTTCCAATCACTAAACAACCTTTCTCCAATTGATCACTTGATCATGCTTTACAATAACTAACTTTTGTCAGTAGTACAGATACTGGCCGTGGAAACTGGACATTCTGGACAATGTACAGCAGCATTTCGGGAAGATTGTACTAGAGATCTCATAATGTAAGTTTTGGGTAGAAGAGTGAAAAAAAGTAATATATTGTATTTTAATACTAAATTCACACGACAATTTCATTCAATACTAAAGAATTTTCTACATGATATCAGCTGCATCTATTCTCTTGAGTTAAACTAAGAAAGCAAAACCATTTGTAAGACTGTATAAATAGCCTGACACCGATAAATTTACAAATGCCAAATCTCTTCCCAACTATTCAGATACAACTATTACATAAGAAATTATTTATAATCTTTTGTACTTCCCGCACAAGAACCTGCACCATAGCCAACTATTACAGTAAATTTAAATAAAAATGCTGAATAATGCAATTGAAGTAATGGAGATGCTTTATAAAAAAAATCAATTTGACATTATTTCCAGTTTTAAACTGATTTCCAGATGGCCCACTTTTAAGCATTGACAAATAGCTTCTCAATAAAACAGCCATTAATCTAAAATGTGAAACAAATTTTTTTAGACCCAGTCCTCTGAAATTCTAAAAACTGCATAAATTACATTAAGTGCGGAACATCATACTTACCTGAATCCTATTTACTAAATTACATCAAGAGACAAAATATAATCATAGTGAATTGATTATAAATTATGAAATCATTATGTTGCATTTCCCTCTTGATGTAATTTTGTAAATGTGACTTTATGTAAATATGATGGTATCTTCCACAGGTAAATGCAATTTCCATTTAATTTTCTTTGCCTTTAAAAGAAAATCCAGAAATAGTACACTTTAATTTTGTAAGCAAAGCAGAATCTTTTTATAAGTGTAAAAAAAAACCCCACAGAATCATAGCATCAAAAGGGGCCTTGAAGGTCTTCTACTTCAAGCTTCTGCACAATGCAGGAAGCCTCATAACCATTCAGACAAATGACAAGCCAGTCTTTTCTTGAAAATGTCTAGTAATGGAGAAGCCACAACTTCACAAGGCAGGCTTCTCCACAGTTTTACACTTTCCACAATCAGAAAATTCTTCTTCATTTCAATTTCGGAGCGCCCTCTATTAAACATTTACCCACTGGTGCTTGCGTTACTCTCAGGTGCTGGAGATTCACACACCCTGCCCTGTGACATTCCTCCCTGTATTGGTACAGTGCTATCAAGATTTTCTTTTCTTAATAATGGTCTCCCTCCATGTTTAATTTAAAACTAGACAATTTGTGCCCTCTGCGGTCATTGTTTCAGAGATATTTCTTTACCAAGTTCCTCAATATCTTAAACAATGACAGAGCTTGTAATGTACTATCTTTACTGGAAAAGTAGAGATACAGAGATGCCTTGAAAATAGTCCATGTTGAACTGTATAACACAGTCAAACATCAGCACAAGAAATGTTTTAAGACACTCTGTATTATACCATAAAATGTTTTATAAAATTTGCCAAATTTCAATCTCATGAGAGTCATGGGTCTCAGATTTTGGATGTATTCTGTAAGTTAGCCCAGCTGAGGTACCTTGATTCAAAATGTTTGGCCTATGATGCACCGTTTCACTCAGTTCAAGGTTATAGAATTCAGAGTTTTAGTAGTATATAGATCAATGCTGAATGCAAAGCTCTGGTTGCAACCTTGAAATTAAACACAAATTCTAAAGTACCATATGGAAATATTAAATGTATTGCTGTCAAATCATGGCATGTTGAAAGGAGAGTACCACATATACTAACAGTATAAAAATGCATATTTAAATAATCTTAGATAAGGTTTCAAAATATTCATTTAGCTACATTTATTTTATTTTAATAAGAAGAACTTGAACAGTAAGGAAAGAAACTGAATCCACAGTAGATATATTTATACAGTAATTCTATGCTTTTGGAGGTACTTCTAGGACAATTAGTCATATGAAAAATGGCAGTGCAATTATTTGGCAAATGATATAAAAGAACAAAAAAAAGGAAAACATACATGGAACACTTCCCTGTCCCAAATTACCTATTATGATTGGAGGGTAAGAAGTAGTGAACAGATGTATGGCACATACACTATTCCCTTTCAGGGCGAAAACAATTTGAATTTGGTATAGTGGTTACGGTGCTGCCCCAGAAACCAGGAGACTGTGAGTTCTAATTCACAGGATTGTTATTGTGGTGAAAACAGGTGGAGGAAAAGTATTATGTATATTCATCACCTTGAATCATCTATAAAGTAATAAAGTTGGGATAAAAATCTAATAAATAAATAATGAAACTAAAGAAAAAAGGAGATAATGGGCAAAAGAAATAATTCCAAAAGAAATTAAAGAAAATCTAAATTTAGTTTACAGTAATGCTCGTCATTCTTCCTTGACGTACTTTGTCCTTGCAAACCATCTAATTTACACTAGGTCCGTACCTCACCTCTTTGTGCCCGTTATCTATCCATTATGTGTCTCGCTGATTCCTTTTAAGCATCTTATCAGCTCATCCAAAGACAATTTCTTGGTCCTTACCTACCCTGTCTCAAATCATCTCAACACACTTTATTTTACAGTTTTAGAACAGTTTGTTTAAGTCATTTGGAATATTATTCACAGAAATATGTATGCATTGTTTTTCAAACTGTAAACTGCCGAAGTGGATATGTATTATAAAACAGAATAAATCAGAGACAATAAATCCACAAGAGGCTTTAGGAAACGTGCTATGTTTCCAAACATTTACAACAAGTTCATTAAAATAAAAATACCTATACAAGCAATAAAAACAAGATTAGCCCCAAACTGGGATATTGCCAATGAAAAGGTCATGTATTATCTCAGTTAAACATTGTTGCTTTCCTTGACAATAAAAAGCACATACAAAAAAAAATTCTATTTTAGCTAGCCTTAACCCAAACCATCTACAATTTCATCTTTTATTGGACCTGAAATCAAATTGGAAAAAACAATATGGCTTCAATGACTACTGAAAACATTCTAGCTATGTAGAGATTAGTACAATAATCTGGAAGCAAGTAAACCAGATATTACTAAGCAAATGCACTTTTTTCTAGGTGAATATTCCACATGCAATTTATTTATGTAAACTCTATTTACATTAGAGTTTTCTTTTTTCTTTTCTTTTTTTATAACAAGTTTTATTGAATTTTTTTGTTTTACAACCAAATGCTTGGAACTCATCGTGGAGATAGGGCACTCCATACAACAAAGTAAAAAATATAATCATACATGGACAATTTGAATTACTTCTTTAAAGGTTCCCTCTCTAAGCAAAGAAAGAAAAAACAAATAGAAAAAAAAACACACACAATATCAATAATATTTCCACCCGTTTTCAGGCTTAACTAATTCACAATTAACATATTCCAATTTGGCCTTATATAAACATATAGTATACAGTTCGGATACCCATATAGTATAGATTATTTTTAAGATATACATATTATTCCAATTATTCAATTTATACTTCTCTGTTTTAAAAACAATTTACATTCAAGCCTAAAATAATAAAACAATAATTATTTCTAAGATAGACTTATAATATGCCTATTATCTATATATCTATATATTAATATCTCTCAACTATATTCTATTTCTTGTACTCTATCAAATATTTTTATAAATCATAGTTAAATGTTTCACCAATCTCTATCCAACTCCTAATTTTAGATTTTCCAATTTTCCATCTTGCCATCCGGACCATAATCAAATCAATAATTTACATCAATATTAACTCAGATCAAAGTCTTAAACCTTAGGAATCTCAAGCATATTAGTTCAGTCAAAGTCTCTAAAAGCCATTTTTACCCATCCAATAAAATTTTAGCTCTAACTTTTAAACCTAATTCTAGCTTTCTTTTTGTGCCAAGCAGGTTTCCACAATAGGGCTTCTAATTCCTTCCATAGTATTTGACCATACACATTTTTCCACAATTGAATCCAGTCATAGTCTTCTTCTCTTTTCTCCAATGTTGTCTGCACTATGTAATCAGTCTTAATCAATATGGTGGTTGTTCGTTGTTTGTTCATGTTGTCAGCATTTTTAATGTCTCGTATTTGAAAGTCTGTTCCTGTTGCTTTTAAAATTATAGATGTTTTAGTTGAACTCTGCCTTTGGTCATCCAAAGCCTCCGTCATTTGTGTATAAGATGTAGTATCTTCCTCTTCAATAGATTGTAGATGTGTTTCCTCCATATCGTTAAGTTGTAGACCTAGTTGTGTATCATATCCAATAAGTTGAATTTCAGTTTTTAACTCTGGAATATCCCTTTTCCAAAGCATTCTAAAATGTTCTTTTAATTCCTCCTTCGTTTCCAAGATTTTTTCTAATATAAATCCATAGTTAAGCTGTGAGTGGGATTCCATTCTTCGTTTTTTTAGTAAAATTTCAACTTAAAAGCTGAGTTGCAATTTTATAAAATATAAAATCCGAACAAAAATAGGAAAAAGCAAGTACAAAAATAAAAACAGCAAAAGTCCCAATCAATGTTATGAATATCTAATTTATAATCCAAATAAATAATAGCAACTGGTGTCTCAATTATTATATTGTGATCCTAGAGCGAAAAAATCCGTTTTTCAGGAGAGTATACTTTGTATTATAAAATCAAAAACAGCAGGCAGAAACTTAAACAAGTTCCAAAAGAAATGCAAGCGTCTGGGCGTCATGCTAAATACAGGGAGTAGAATTTCAAAATGGTTACAATGTTGCAATGGCGCTTTCTGGGCTTCATGCCAAATTCCGAATTACATTGTAACCATACAATCCACATAAATTTGGCCAGAAACCGTAGCGTTGTTTTTTTTTTAAAGTAGATAGCACTGTTCAGAAGGAGGGGAAGAAGAACACTCCACCCCCCTCCCTAAAGGTTTCCACTTAAGCTGAAAACAAGCAAGCAGAGAAAGACAGTCACAGTAAGAATTTTTTTCTTCTCTTTTTTCTTCAGGGTCCCCCGAATTCCAGCCGCTCAAATAAACAATAAAAATTAGTTTTGTTTTTTTTTCCGCAGCTCTTTCCCCAAGTGTTCAAATGCTGCTTTCTCAAGGGGGGGGAAGTAATTTCTAAGAGCTTTTCACAGGGAAATGAGTAAAATATCAAGAGGGAAGGAAAGGTCTCACCCGGATCTTCCACGGTGGTTCTTTTTGCTTAGATGTTGCTGTGACTTTCGGCTGGAGCAGCTGAGTGATCGGCCATGTTACTGGCCTATCTTTTCCCCGTTGGCCCAAAGGTGATTGCTCGGATCGCAGAGGGAGCTGCCGCTCCCTCTGCAATCAACGAGTGCCCTCCTCTACGGTGATCGCCTCTCCGGGGCGACTTTCGACCCTGTCCAGGGTCTACCGGCGGGGGGAAACCAGTTGGCAAAGAGAGCATACTCTTTGCCTGACCGCAGGCACTGCTACAGGAACCGGAAGTCCTCACATTAGAGTTTTCTAATGAACATTATATCTTCATTTTATACAGCAAATTACTATATTTATTTAAATGTTTGGTGACAACATAAACATGCTTTTGGTGAAAGCATAAATATTTTTGAAACTTCAATGTCACCAGCAGTTTGGGAAGAGAAGATCTCACCGCTGCTGTTCAGGTCATAACTTTCAACTATTTTGAACTGGACTACACTGCTTGCCCTCCATAATGTATAGCATGAATATCTAGAATTAGGCAGAAAAAGGGACGGTCCTACTAGTAATGTTTATTCACTTATTTATTGTATTTATTTATTAATCTTTTTTTTTATGGCCGCCCATCTTATGAAAAGTGACTCTGGACAGTCCACAGCAACCAGAATAAAAAAAAAATACATATATAAATAATTATTACAAAATCAATATTAAAATTAAAATATATACAAATGCCAGGCAGAAAAATAACAGTATCTATTCTCCCATTCTTTGGGAGTTCCGGGTCTGGTGACATAGCCAGGTTAACTTCTGGAATGTCAGGAGGGATACAGCTAATATAAGGGGGGGGGGATGGGGATGGACTTATGGGTGGGCACCATAGCAGAGAAGTCCTTGTTCCCAGGACCTGCCAGGTGTAAATCCCTAACTGATGAAATCTGAAGGATGCCCCCTCAGCCAGCTCTAATGGGATGAACAGATGTAATTGGAAAGAGGCGGTCTCTCAGATAACCTGGTCCCATGCCATGAATAGTTTTAAAAGCAGCCCCTTGAACTGAAGATGGAAGCAAACTGATAATCAATGCAACTCACAGAGTAGAGGTGTAACATAATCTGTTCTAGGAGAACACATAAAAGCCGGCACCACTATATTCTGCACCAGCTGAAGCTTGCAGATACTCTTCAAGGGCAGTTCTGTGTGACCATGATCAGAGCCTGCCGGTGCAGAAATGGGCACAACTGGTGCACCATACAAAGTT
The DNA here is from genome assembly GCA_023970755.1 of Azemiops feae. Lineage (NCBI taxonomy): Eukaryota > Metazoa > Chordata > Lepidosauria > Squamata > Viperidae > Azemiops > Azemiops feae. The sequence continues at coordinate 629,296 of JALGBA010000425.1, read as the reverse complement.
GTGCAAAAGCCCTTCTAGCTACAGTCATCACTTGCTCTTCAAGCAGGAATTGAGACTCTAGGAGGACCCCCAAATTGTACACCAGGCCTGGGCTAGTGCTACCCCATCCAATACCAAAGTTGGTATAGTCCTGAAATCGGTAGGCCCCAAAACCAAGAGTCAATCAATCTGGCCAGAGTTCAGCTAATGCCTGGTGTTATCCACAGCTTCCAGGCACTAAGCTAAAGATGTTTATGGCATCACTTAATTCGTTTAACCTTTCCACAGAGTCCACACTTATTTTTCTAGTCTTCACTAACAATAAGAAACACTTTTTAAAAATAGCAGTACCACTCTTTTCTGAAAATATAAGGAGACCCCCCTCTCCCTACTTCAAAGGTAGTTATTAAGTAGTTATTATTTTTATTTTAGATAAATATTGTAAGAGACAGGTTGAATAAATCTACTATATATGAAATAAAACATTAGCATTGCTCAAATTATAACATTGGGTGCAGTCACATGATGACTCTTAATTAACTGCTGGAAGTCCCAGTCCCAATTGTGGCCATAAGTTGAGAAGTACTTATACATTTATCAAAATAAGATTAGAATGTACAAAGAACTACTAAATCAGACCACAGACCCATCTATAGTTCAGCATTCTTTGTCTGCAGTATGCGATTAGAATCATTCAATAAACTCACCAGCGTGAACTGGAAAGTAACTGTTTCTCTTTCATCGTTGATTCCCAATAATCAATATTTAAGATACTAGTCTATGATGTAAGAGGTAGTAAATTACCATCAATATTAACAGCTATGGATAACCTGATCTTCCATGCATGTGTCTAATCTCCTTTCAAATCATTCAAACCAGCTGCAATTACTGTAACCGCGGGTAACGAATTCCATATAGGTAGTCAGTTTGTACAGTTCGTTTAGTGACCGTTCAAAGTTACAATAGCACTGAAAAAATGGACCTATGACCATTTTTCAGAGTTACAACCTTTGCAGCAGCCCCATGATCATGTGATCAAAATTCAGAACCTTGGCAACTGATTCATATTTATGACCGTTGCTGTGTCCCAAGATCATGTAAATCCCCTTTTTGTGATCTTCTGACAAGCAAAGTTAATGGGGACGCTATATTCACTTAACAACCGGGTTACTAGCTTATCAACTGCAGGGATTCACCTAACAACCGAGGCAAGAAAGATTGTAAAATGTGGCAAAACTCACTTAACAAATGTCTCACTTAACAACAGAAATTTTGGGCTCAATTGTGATCGTAAGTCGAGGACTACCTGTATTAATCAAATACTTTGTAAAATATTATTTTCTTCTGCATATGGAGTTTATATTGGATTACAATCACATTAGTGGCCCAGATATGCAAAGTAGACAAAGAGCAAGATGCTTGCTCAGCAGCTATAGTTCAAAACAGATTTCACTTTGACCCATACAGTACTTGCTGAGCTACGCAAAATAATGCATTTACTGTATAAGCTAGGGTTTGAGGTATCATTTGCCTTAGGATATTCTAGAGCAGTCCAAAAGTAGAATTAAGGCCACTTAAGAGACGGCATGCCACGTTGTTTTGCTGAAGCTTTGAGAATTAGACAAATAGCAAAGGATAATGAATAAAAATGACAATAAAACGGATGTTAAAGCTTATGGAAAGTCATACACACACAACAGCATATTATTTTTAAAAGGGTCAACTCCTAGCCTCTGCTTTCTGGAAGTATTTTTTGACATTCAGGAAATAAAGCAGATATGGCCCATCCTCCATGCATAAATCTTTTGAGTTTTTCTTCCAGTGAATTCAGATTCTGATTTGAAGAAGAGGAAATTTTAAAACCAAGATAAGGATGTGTGTGTGTGAGAGAGAGAGAGGGGGGGGAGAGGGAGAGGGAGGGAGGGAGAGGGAGGGAGAGAAAAAGAGAGAGTGGGGGGCGGGAGAAACTTCAAGTCAGCCTTGATCTTCAAGTCAGCCTTGATTCTGGCAGTTGCCTGGACAAGTCCCTGCACTTTTCTTGGCAACATTTTCAAAAGTGGTTTGCCAAAGGCTGACATGACTGCCACAAAATTACCCAGCTGGCTTTGTGCTACTTCCTAAACTAGAGGTCATTGTGTTCTGGTTCTTAGCCTGGTGCCTTTAGCCACTAAACCAAGCTGGCTCTCAACTACAGTAATTAGGAGAGGACAAAGTTTGAGCTTCAGTGTTTTTTGGCTAGTTACTACAGTAATTAGGGAAACAAACATCTAAAATCAGAGCTTTCAACAACCTACAGTATACACATTTCCATACTCCAGCCATTTTTTTTTGTATTCACTATTTGTGAACTGACACTGCAAAGTGCATTAAAACTGGAAAGTAGTTCACTGCAATCATTTCTTCCATCTTAATCTTTCAGAATTTAGAATGAACGTCCCTGATCTTCAATTGTTATAGTTCCTATAAAGAGGACTGTTTCCCCACAAATCTGCCTCAAATGTACTTTGTGACACTAGCAATGAATTTATTTCTGCACTTGTTTTGCTATGTTTTACCTTCTACCAGCATTTAGAAAGCTCAAGTGGAGTAAACAGCCACAACAGCAACAAAGATCCCTAACTACAAAATTTAAAGAGGATGAAATTCTCTGGTGATCTAGTTTCAAGAGGTGGAAAACCTGTATCCTTTCACATATTTGTCTTAAAACTATTGGCTCTGTAGGAAGATATGGAACAAAACTTGTTGGCAAGTCAAAAAAGAGCATCTATATACTATATAGAACATCTATAAACTATAATTCCTAAGATTGCATTATCAATATAGCATTTGTATTCTTATAAGCAAATGCTGAAAATCCTGCTCCTCTGCATGGAAGAAGATTGCCCTATTTTGATGTTTTTCAGCTGGATACTGAATGGATTTCATCAGGATTATATCTCTGCTTCATTCAGTGTAACTGTTGTACCCAAGGCTTCCTCTCCAAATCAGCCCCATAGCTGACTCCCATGAACAATGCACATCAATAATGTGTTTTTCGATAATTAATCTTTGGAGCTGGGAGAAAATAAAAATTTGGAGCTGGAAATGAATCTACCTTTGGGTAACGGATAGAGTTAAGACAAAAACGTATTGCTGCAAATGACATTCTATGAATGTATAAAATAGGCTTAGCCTTCTAAAATAAATATTGATTTACAGACACAAGCATGATTTCACAGAGTTGTCTTCAGCAAGATTTATTGAGATGAATGGGATGGGATATTTCAGCAACTAAATTATTTTCAATTTAGAATCAATATCTCCATGGCAATATCTCTCTGACACTTTCCGATTTTCTTTCTAACAGACTTCATATTATCCAGTGAGGAGTTGGTCTCTTTCTTGGTATCAGGGAAGCTTGCTGGAAATCAGAAAAGATTTCTCCTCAATGTTTATCAGTTTGGGACCTGACACCTAAGCCCGACTCTCCATACATTAACTCAATCACATCACTGGGGCAGTGGAACTGGGTCTTAACTAGTTATAGCAAAGTGAAGAGTGGGGAACTGCTACTTTGTTTGTACCCAAGAAATACCAATACTCTGGCAGAGAAGAGATCAGAGCCACAGCCACAAATTCTGAGACTTTAGGAGGGTCTTTATGCACTTTGATTCAGAATGAATGAGGCTTTCAATCTTTTAGTTTGCACTATCAGTGGTGTCATGAGAATCCATCTACTGAACTGGAAACAAGTCTTTTTACAATAGTTCAGAATAGCTAAGAGGAACATTGGAGGTAGGTCTTAGGATCCTACCTATCAGAACAAGACATTTGGTTAGGAAGGCCAACCAATGCATATAAAAAGGAAGCTTACAATCTGGATAGTCCAATTTATGGGCACTTTTTTTCAAAAACACAACAGAAGCTGTGTTGTTTAATCTGCTTACTACAGTGGGAGGAGGAGGGTGGGAATGTAGGAGGCTTCTGGCTGCTAAAAATCAATTCACTAGGAGAGATATCACAGAGTCAAAATGATATAGCAGTAAGAGAATAAGGAATGGGCAAGGAAACCTTTCAATGCTAAATTGACAGCGGGCATACACACTGAGTACTATCACAACTGACAGTAATCATACAATTTCATTTTTCATTTTAGGTGGCCATGGTACTACAGAGAACCAAAACCCTTGCATTAAAAGCTAACAGTATTATCAGTTTCCTGTGTGTGACAATGGCTCTCTAGCTACTTGTGCACTATCGCTGCCTTTTAAATAGTAAATCTTATTCTACTTTAATGTTATCTTTGGTGTTTTGTTATCTTATCTGACAAAAAAATCAAATAGCATCTCACTCTGAGTTCATTATTTCTTTAAATATTTAAAATTCTAAAAATCTAAGATTAAGCCAATCTTGATAGATGGAAACAAATCAGAAGGAAAATCCCACTGTCTCCTCTTTTAATATTATGCATATAAAAGCAGGCTTTATGAAATTATTATATTGCATTCTTTGTTAAAAATTCTCCCACAATCAAATGCGACTGCACATTTTGTTTGATTTTATCCATTTGAGTGAAATTACTTCCCCTTTCCCCCACAAAGTAAAATCAGAGACCTTTTCATGCCAAGCCAGGTGAAATGTATTTCAAACCATATGCAATAGGCATGGTTTAAAGATATTTAAATACGTTGCTACTTAAAAAAAATTTTTGAATCTATAAGCAATCAACATGTTTTATTATATACCTATTATACAAATTAATCTGAACTGATTCTTCTCAATTTATCTCAATCTTACATACAACCGAGAAGAATTTCACCCAATAAACCCTGCTGTAACAGGTCAGGTTTGATAAATCTATCTTGCTTAATTGAGCTGGATTGCAAAAATAATGAACAAAGCACCATTTGTTTTCTAATCCCTTCCTGCTGTAACACATTAAGAAAATGTGGAATGAACAGAGGGCCAGGGAAAAAAATTACTAAAGGACCATGGAGAGATAGACAAAGCCTAGAATCACTGTCAAGGTGTTTCACTTGCCCCAAAACTTCATTATTTACAACTCTTGGTAGTGGGCAACAGGAGGCAAATGGGAAGCAAAGCCTATTAAAACCTGCTAAGGAAAGAACTAATTTGGGGAGAATAATTCATTTTTTCTTAAGGTAACTTCCCCTTGCTAACTTTCTCACCCAGCCATTGAAGATACATTGAGAGTTAGTTCCTTTACAGGCAGTCCTTGCTTAACAACTATCCTATATAGTGACTATTAGATAGTGCTGAAAAAGTTACTTTATAACTGGTCCTCCCATGACCATCGCAGTGTCCCCAGGGTCATATGATCTCCCTTTGCACGCTGCATAGCCAACTTCCAATAAGTTAGCGGAGAAATCACAAATTGCGGCCACTTGATGATGTGTTCCTTTACAACTAGGGTGATTTGCTTAACAGCAGGAAAAAGTGACATCTTGAGTCCATCGTGGTCATGTGACAACCATGTCACTTAGCAATGTAGCTGCCAGTCCCACTTATGGTTGTTAAATGAGAAGTACCTGTATTTCATTCTAGACAATATCCTATACACTATCTAGCAAATGACACATAGAATGATGTTGCAGCAGCATTCCATCCTAATCAGAAAAGAGCACTGCTTCTCTCACAGCTTCTTGCTTGTTTTAAAGATGAGCTACTCTTGCTTTTTAAATCTTTGATACCATAAGTTGGATTTTATGGAGACACGTGTATGTACAGTCAGCAAAAGAAAGCACTAAACTGTGCCTGAGTCTAGCCTGCAGTTGAATCTGGTTGAAACTCTGGTTGACAGACTCAACCAGAGTTTCAACTGGGAAAATGAGTATCTAGATCATCCTAGACCAGGGGTAGGCAACCTTGGCTCTTTTATGACTCCTGGATTTCAACTCCCAGAATTCCTGAGCCAGCATGGCTCAGCATGGAAACCTCTCCATTTCTCCTCAGCATGGCTGGCTCAGGAATTCTGAGAGTTGAAGTCCACGAGTCATAAAAGAGCCAAGGTTGCCTACCCCTGTCCTAGACCAAGCCAAATCCAAAAACACTAGGGAATTCCTTGAAATTTAGCATTTGGACAAATTAGCCATCAATAGACACACAGAAATAAAACATGTTTACACACCATCCAAAAGACAAACAAAAAGTTTGTAATCAATTACCCAATAAGCAGGGATTATAACTAGACAAACAATCAAGCAAAAAACAACATACCAATCCAGGATCTACCATCAAGAAAATCACATCCCCATCATCACTGTCAGGGCAAGCTATTGAATATAAACAAGAAGCACTGATGTTATCTAGCTCGCTAATGAAATGTCTGCAAGGAAACAATCAAGTTCAGGGAGCACAAAGGACTCCACATAATTCAGTCTAGTTGGGGTAAAGGGGAGTAGGAGGAATTTTGACAACACGCCCCCCCCCCAATGCCTGCCTTGAATTTTAAGCTAATTATTATGCTAAGAGTTCTGAGAATAAAACTATGGTTATGAAGAGCCAGTGGTTAATGCACCAGACTAGAAAGTGGGAGACCGTGAATTCAAGTCCTGCCTTAGTCAGCCGAGTGACCTTGGGCCAGTCATTCTCTCTCAGCCCAACCTACTTCTCAAGGTTCCTGTTGTGCAGAAAATAGGAGAAGGAAGATGTGTTGGCTATGCTTGCCCCTTGAGTTATTTATTTAAAAAAAATGGTGGGATACAAATAAACAATACTGCTTGTCAACTTAGCAATGCTGCTTGACTGCTACTTTAATTCTATTGGGCTGAACTAAGAGTCTGATTCTTTAAAAAAAAAAGGACTCCTTTAGCATGGCAATGTCCCAAAACACATGGCCAAGGCAACAAAGGAGTGGCTCAAGAAGAAGCACATTAAGGTCCTGGAGTGATCTAGCCACTCTCCAGACCTTAATCCCATAAAAAAATCTGTGGAGGGACCTGAAGGTTCAAGCTGCCAAACATCAGCCTCGAAATCTTAATGACTTGGAGAGGATCTGCAAAGAGGAGTGGGACAAAATCCCTCCTGAGATGTGTGCAAATCTGGTTGCCAACTACAAGAAACGTCTGACCTCTGTGATTGCCAACAAGGGTTTTGCCACCAAGTACTAAGTCATGTTTTGCGAAGGGGTCAAATACTTATTTCACTCATTAAAATGCAAATCAATTTATAACTTTTATGAAATGCGTTTTTCTGGATTTTTTGTTGTTATTCTGTCTCTCGCTGTTAAAATAAACCTACCATTAAAATTATAGACTGATCATTTCTTTTGTCAGTGGGCAAATGTACAAAATCAGCAGGGGATCAAATAATTTTTTTCTTCACTGTAAATACAGTTTCCCATAAATTGTGTCCACTGAAACACTAATAATTGTGTCCACTGAAATACTAATAATTTGAACTATGTATGTTTCCATTCATCTGGTTTATACTTCAACATAAGGTATATACCGTATATGGATTTTGATAGGCTTTGCTTTCTCAAAAATATCACACACATTTCACATTGAGTCCTTGTCAAGATATGAAGACCCCTGGCATCAGAACTGCCATGCTGCTTTTTGCTTGCCTACAGTTACTGGGGAGGGGAGGGGAAAGGATTGGAAAGCACAAGTGGTTTCTATCAATGTGAGAGTCGAGGTCACTGAAGAGATGTTTTGGCGAATAGAGACTTTCGTCTCATAACAACCATTTGAAGACTGGACAATGTGACCTGAACTGTCAGAGAGGGGAGGGAAGGTTTTACTCTTTTAATTATCTTTTTCCTGCCATATTGCCAGAGCTGGTATACTTTCTACCCTGCCGGTATGCTCTGCCTAATAAAGCTTTACATTAGAGATCGCAATGTCTCTGGTGGATTTACTTCGTTGGGCTTTTCAACCGGAATCTTGACACTCTTGTATCAAAAAAAATTACATTCAAGTTTTACCAGTGAGTGAGAAACTTAAAAATAAAAAGAAAGTAAATGCTACATTATACATTACAGCAAACTATGATCTGACAGTGTTTGGAAGTATACTCATAAACGGCAAGCTGGTCCTAAACTTTATAAAAATAGTATACTGGACTAATTTTCAGAAAACAGTGAATTGATTTCCTTTCCTTAATGTTCCATCATCCCTAATTAGTTTATGTAATTTTAAATGCCATCTGGAAAGAGAGTATACCAAATGACTTCTACGTGTATTTGCATAGCAAATTGGAGTTTGATTTTTTTGGGGGATGTAACTGTAATCTTTACTGAAAATTACATACTGGTAATGTTTACCTTTTAAATGTCTTTCTCACTCAAAATCTGCATCTAAGTATCCATACAGACCCTAACACCCCTATTTACTTGCATACAGGAAGTCCTCAACTGACGACCTGTTGCTTAGCAACCATTCAAGGTTACAGGACCTCCCAAGGGTTACTCACAATGCAGATTCAAAGTTTCAACAGCCGCCCTCCTCCCCCCTTGGTCACGTGATCACATTTCGGGTGCTCAGCAACTGGCCTGGATTTACAGCCATTTGCAGCATCCCATGGTCACGCAATTTACAAAGTTTTCTGCAAGAAACTGGCGTTTAGTTTTGATTTCCAGCAAAACAAAAACAACCCCCCCCTCTTTGAGGACATTAGATTCGCTTGACAATCACCACGTTCGCTTAATGACCGCAGCAATTCACTTAGTGATCACTGCAAAAAGGTCATAAAATTGGGTCACATGATGCCCCACTTAATGACTGGCATGACTTACAACCATAATTCCAGGCTAAATGAGAGTTGTAAGTCGAGGATTACCTATACACTAGTGCAAAATCATTATATCAACTACCATGTCACTATTTGTATATAATCTTTATACGCCCCCACATGCAAATACACAAGACACAACCAGTTGAGAGCCAGTTTGGTCTACTAGTAGTTAAGGCACCAGGTTAGAAACTTGAGACCTTGAGTTCAAATTCTTCTTTAGCCCTGAAAGCCAGCTGGGTGACCTTGAGCCAGTCATTCTCTCTCAGCTCAACTCACCTCAGAGGGTTATTGTGGTTGTGGGTAAAGCAGGAGGAGGAAAGTGTGTTGGATATGGTCACTGCCTTATTTGTAAAAATAATAAAGGTGGGATACAAATAAGTAAATAGCAATAGGGAGCATATTTCGTTCTTTTATGATGGTCAATCCAAGCAATGTAATTACATTAATTATATTATGTGCTATCGCATTAAAGTGGTGATAATTAGACAAAGCTGATCGAAATCATACTGTAATCACTTTTTTTTATTTAATTATTATCCAATTTTGACACATGACTATTGAAGACAAAAGAAGACTACCCAATTGTTCTTAAAGGTAACATCTGGTATGGGAAAGTGCTCCAAAGTGCCAGCTGCAGAAAAAGTTCAAAGAAAGATGCAATCCTGCAAAATTCTCTCTAGCTTCTCCATTGTAGGGATCCAGGAATACTAGCTAATTAATTAATTAGAATTTACTTTTTTCATTTAGTATACAAACACAAAACAGTTTATTAGTTGCAATTCAGAGTCCCAAATTATGGAATATAAACTCCATTCATGTATAAGAAGATATGGAACAATCTGTATTTTGTTATGGCATCTGATACGGATCTGCTGTGGAAAAGATTCAGGCTATTTTGATCAGGGCCAAATTAGCCAACAATTTAATAAGGCCCTGGCATATTGTGTTGGCTTTTATGACAAAGCTGGTACAGAAAGAAAAAAAAAAGATTACTGGGGTAGACACTTTAATAAATCTTTTGGTCTAACAACTTGAACAGTTTGCCAAAACCTCCAGCAATTACAAGTGATCTGTGAAAAGAAGAAAAAAAAACATTTGGCAAGACATTCCAAGAGACAGAAAAGGCATACAAAAGACATTCTCACTTAAGAAGGCTATTGTTACAAGGGGTACAAGTTTAAAATATGACCAGTTTCCACTGTATAGTAGCCCATCTTTAAAGAAGGAATATGAGTATATGAAAGCATAATCATTTAGGTCTACAGACAAAACAAAATCAATAACAGAGAGTCTCTGGAGGGGGCAGAATATTGTAATATTCTAAATAGCATAGGCAGTGTTATTACCTTTCCAATTTTCAGGAATGGTTGATAAAATGCTTTTTAATTCTTGGTGGATGGAGCTTTTGTTGCAATGCTACCAGCAGCTGAATTCATGCAAACTGAGGGGTCCTTGATGCTAGCATTAACGATGCTACCTAGTTAGGGTAATGAAACGTCTGCAAGAAAACAAGCAAGCTCAGAGAGCACCAAGGACCCCTCATTTCAACCCTGAGCTACAAATATTCCCCTTCATTGATTAATGCAAACTGCATCCAAATAAGCTCAGTTACAGTTATCTATACTGATGTAAAAAACCAATTATACCGATCATTAAATTATGCCTATTAAATAATGTGCTGGATAGCATATACACAACAGATAAATATTAGAAAATAAGTGACAACAGTTTTTACATATTTACATATTTATGAGTCTCTCTAGATATCTTCTATATTAACACTATCTTGTTGACCTCACAACCTTATAAAAGTTCAATTCTGAACTATTTTAGAAAAGATATTTTACACCCTTACACACTGGTCAACTATTTAATTAAAAATATTACCAAATATGAAAAAAACTGAAAAGCTGAAAAAAAGAAAATAAACCCATTTTCAGATCTTAATAGGAAAAAAAAATATTTCTTTCGGGAATGTCTAGCTTTGGGATAAGCTGTAATACTTCAGACTTAACATTCTACTCTAAAGCCTTGCCATCTTAATTTTTCCTTTTGTTAATCTGCATGCCTCTTCATCTACAAATACACAATGGATTTATTGAAGGGCTAATGCAGAGGTAGGCAACATGGAGCACTCTCAATGCTGCTGAACTACAACTTCCTGAATCACTTACTACTGGCCATACCGGCTAAAGCTACTACTTCAGCAACAAATGGGAGTAATACCAATTGCCTACACCAAATTGCCTACACCAAATCTGGAGTGTCTAATGCAGTGAAATATAGCAGGGCACCAGTAGTTGCAACTAATGTTAAAGATAATATAGAACATAATGGATCATCTCTTAAATTAACTAAACTTAACCCCCAAATATCATCAAGGAAACATTACAGCAATTTATTCATAACATTTCCATTTATTGATCTTTACTGATTAAGTTCATTTGAAGGAAGATCAAATACAATGATATGATCCTGCTCGTTTTTTCCCTCAGTTTTGCAGCTTGTTTGAATGGTTGCTATCAAATAATCTGTTTTACACAGTATAGTACTAATCATACATGCAGAGTTTCTTTGCAAGTTCTGTATTATATATATTGAAAATATACGAAGAAAATACTTTGTCCTCTCTTGAATGTTTTGGCTGAGGCAGACAATCTATGCAGTGCATGTGACTTCCGGCATTGCAGTTGCAATTCCTTCAAAATCTTGATGTTTGCCACACTGAAATCTAGTTACAAAATGGCCTATTTGGGGCAATGTGATTTTAACTTGATTTAGGAATAATTTTAGAGTTCTGAATGCAGTGTATGTTTTAATGAAGAAAACTGCTTCTACATTTGCACCGCCAAATGAAATGGTTAAACATTTTCATTATATCATTAAAATGTTCCATACGATCTGCCACCTGGTCTGCCACCTGATACCAGTTAAGGTCACCTCCTTCAATTTTATGGTCAGGATGCTAAGTTATGTCAACAAACCCAGAAGTTATTCACCCCTAACTGTATCAGTATTTATTTTAAATTTCAGATGGGAGAGAAGCAACTTAAGTACATTTTCCACACATACACACAACTGATATGGAAACAGCAAAGGTTCATAGTGTCTGATCAACTCTTCATATTTGTTCTACAATTATGTAAAATTTATTAATGCTTTCAATGTAGGGACTTGGACTATGAATACTGTATGTGACACTCATTACATGATTATGTATATGAAGTTTATCCCATATTAATTCAAAATACTTATCTAGGCTCATTGGGTGAACTCTAGATTACACATTTTTAAATTTGCAGTTCACTGAAAAATACTATCTTATTAAGATCTGATCACTAATGTATTCCAACTTTTCTATTTATACAAACAACAACTACTATAACTAATTCAAATACCACATGTGAATCACCATCTAAAAAACCCGATAATTTAAAAGGTCAAAAGAAATACTGTAAACGTTTTACACTGGGATCATTATCAAGTCAATGCTTACTCAAACACAAAAATAGTACAAAGTGGGCTGACATTTGATGATTCAACTACTGGTTCAGCAGCAATCCAACCTATTATTTTATTATTAAGAAAGGATTGTTTTTATTTTGTTTTTAAAGTACTGTGAACATGGTTCTTGAAAATTCTTGCTACAGACTACTAGCTCTTTGCATTTTATAAATTTTAAAGGTGAATCAAAATAAAATGTATGATTTATCCAATCTTTCCAGTATCTACTTAGCATCTGTAAAAGAAAAAAAAAATATAATTATTCATATGTTTCAAAGCTCACGTGTACTTTGCTCACTTTTGCCAAAAATAAAATAAGGCCCAATTCAAGTTAACCAGCTGATTCATCAACTCAAAGTCATAAGATAAAGTGTTTTAAGATTTATGCTTATAAGAAATACATAAAATAAAAATGAAATTGTTTCATAGACAAACATAAAATATAGCTCCTCATGGAAGCTGCCATTTAAGAACTTTTGTTACAACAGTTTGGAGCCAATTATATCTAGTTGTATATGTCTGCCAACCAAATTGACATCATTGGAAGGCTAAGCTAAAATTATCACTTTCCTTGCCACATTTGTTTGGCAGGAATAAGGGATCCTATTTAGGATATTTTAGAAGGTATATGTAATGGGTGAGGATGAGAGAAAAACAAGGATAACGCCCAGTGCACAATAAGTAACCTGCTCACATGAGCCATTTTAGTATTAGGAAAAAGATAATGATTCTAATATTCTCCTTAAATGTATTTTAAAATCTGTATCTGCAAATCTTTCCACCTCTGTTGTATATTGAAGAGCTACTGAATGCATGGTGAAAACTTTCCACTGCTCTTTCTAATATAAACTGGATTACATTCATGCATTGCTAATCTTGATCTTTTTTTCTAAACATTCCTTGAAATTGCAAGTTCTCACTTCCCGGGAAGAAATGGCAAACTGAAGATGGGGCCATTAAAAGCAAAATTAAATAGGATAAGGAAAGGGCTTGAGATTGCCCACAAGTGTTTCAGACAGTTACTCCTCAGGAGGAAACTACAAGACAGAAATCTCCCACAGGTTTAGGAAAAGAGGAAGTGGGCATTTTGGTCAAACCACGGTCAGCACCTTCAAAAGGACATTGGGTTCACATATTTCCTTTTCTAATCACTTTCAGAAATTGCTTGTTAACTGCTTTTCAGCTATTAGGAACATTTGGATGGACAAGTCTGAAAACATCAGATGAATTTCCTTTAGTCTTTAGTGAAAGACGTTTTAAATACAATTTTAAGGATTATACACACAAGAAGATACAAAGAGGTGGTTAGAACTTTGATTTTGGAAATTAGGAGAAGGAGAAGAAGGCTTCAGTTTGACTACTAATACAGAAGCAAAATATGTTGACATTGGCCTTCTTAAGGGATATTTTTGAACAATGGAGCCAGAAGTTAATTTTAAGAAGGTCTGCCTAAACAGACTGTGTTTAAAAGAATAGGAACGAGTTTTGCTGGACAAGATTGAAATTGATCAGAAACTGGTTTTAAAAAGGACAATCTATATGAATAATATGAAAAAAGATGCTACACCCGACATACAAAAGAAACCGGATGTTTTAATAATTAAAAGGGATATAGAAATAACAAACCAAGAGAATGACCTAGATAATTTTTCTATATTGGATTTACAAAATAGGCTTTTAAAATCTTTGGAGAATTTTGTAAGGGACAAAAAAAACGGAAACAAATTTTAACAAGATCGTTAAAAAAAAAAACCCTGAACAGACACCTATTATCATAATGCAACCTCTGCTCAGGAATGAAAATAACCACCCCCAACCCCAGAAAAGTTATCTCCTCCATATCACCACTTGATCCTCCCAGTTTTCCAAAGTATAACTGGGGTGCGCTGGTCCTTACCAAGAAAGGAGAAACCTATTTAGTTAATGTAAAAGATAAAAGAATATGTGATGGGAATATTTAGTTTCGAGAAATCAAGAATATATTCTTTAAAGCAGAAAAGCTAAGGCTAACTCACAGCTGTAGTATACCACATCAAATATATTAATACTGTTTATTTGAAGTTTGTTTTGCCAAACTGAGCACAATTCAAATCCCATATGACAGTTCAAATATAATTTGTGCAAAAAAATATTTATTTTAATATGAGTAGTGTTTAAAATAAAAAGAAACATACATTAGGGTTTTGAAACAATAAAGAAGAAATGGAAAATGACTTTGTGAGTCAGAAGCAGACAGAAATTTCTAATGAACTATCTGGCACAAATAAAATGCTCGGCATGATCAGAAGAGGCTGTAGCATTCGCCCTTTGCAGTAAGCCAGGTCAGAAAAACAGATTCCTCATATTGTTGAAATTCTGACAAAGATTCTACCTCCCACTCATATAATAAGGACAAGTAGATGGGATAATTTTGAGGGTTTTGTTTAGGTAATCTTCAAGCCATCTCCCCACTACTCTACATACAAGCATAATTATTTCAGAACTCAATTATGTCTTATGTTTAAACAGTCAGAAGAAATAAAATCCATAGTATTGTAAAATGCCATCCCTCTTCAAAGATGGCAACTGCTTAAAAGGAAAACTACACATTGTTTGCCTAAAACAACCAATTATAGAAATGTCAAATGTAAACAGTAACAAAATATTCCACATAATTTCTAAGTCATAAATTAAGCTTATAAACTAGAAATTCTAAATCTGTTTTAGGCATGCCACATTAACTTACAGAAGCCTACGAATATATTTTGTAAATCCAGCAGAAAAGGGGTGTTGTCTTACCTGAACGCCTTTTCTCAGCAGGACGATGGAGAATCCACCAATGGGTTAGGACTATCTTCCTGCCCAATAAGAGACTAAGTTTGCCAGAGTTAACACGCCTCCTGCTGGGCTGATATCCCAGACACGACGAAGGTGAAGCTGCTGACAATGGACCGATGTGTTGGCTCTCTGTGCCCCTAACACAGGACCTGACGGTCCTAAGGGGATGGGCGTGGATTCTCCATCGTCCTGCTGAGAAAAGGCGTTCAGGTAAGACAACGCCCCTTCTCCAGCAGGACGATGGAGAATCCACCAATGGGACATACCAAAGCCGAGCTGTCCCTATGGGAGGGAATCAGTCAGGGCCTGTGTCCCACTTGATGACGCCACTTGCTGGAGTACCCTCCGGCCAAACGACGCCTCCGCGGAGGCGAATTTGTCCAGCCTGTAATGCCTCACAAAGGGGGAAGGCGAGGACCATGTCGCCGCCCTGCAAATATCCCCAATGGGTGCCTGCGTAGCCCACGCTGCCGATGTAGCGGCACTGCGGGTAGAGTGAGCAGTGATACGGCCTGGCAGTGGCAGGGACCGCGCCTGGTAGGCCTTTGCGATGCAGGATCTGATCCATCTGCCTACAGTGGAAGACGAGACTTTCTTCCCCATCGAAGAAGGCTGGAAGGAGACAAAAAGCGCTTCCGATTTGCGGAAGGCAGAAGTCCTCTTAATGTAGTGGCGTAACGCCCTACAAACGTCCAAGGTGTGCCACTGGCGTTCCAAGTCGTGAGCAGGCTGGGGACAAAAGTTTGGTAGGACCACCTCTTGTGCCCTATGGAACAACGAGTTCACCTTTGGTACAAAGGCCGGGTCCAGTCGGAGTACTACTCTATCGCTGTGAAAGACGCATAGGTCCTCTCTGACCGAGAGAGCAGCCAGCTCCGAGATGCGTCTAGCGGATGTGATCGCCACAAGAAAGGCCGCCTTCATGGACAAGAACTGCAGCGAACAGGTCTTGATAGACTCGAACGGCGGCAAGGTAAGGGCCTGTAACACCCGTGGGAGATCCCAAGAGGGATAACGGTGAACCACGGGAGGTCTGGTGTTGGTAGCACCCTTGAGAAAGGACCGTACCAGTGGATGCTGGGCCAAAGGAATGGAATCCTGGCACATGAGTACTGTGGAGAGAGCCGCCAGTTGCCTGCGGATGGTATTGGGCGACAAGCCCTTGTTAAATCCCTCCAGCAAGTACTCAAGGATGTGCGAGATAGTGACAGCCGAGATGTCCAGGCGATTCCTGGAACACCAGGCACAAAAACTCTTCCACGAGGAGTCATAAATTCTGATAGTGGAAGGACGCCTGGAGGCCTGAATCATTGAGATCACCCCCGCTGACAACGAGTCTCGTGTTAAGAGTCACCTCTCAAGTGCCAGACGGCTAGTCGTAGGCTTTGGGGTCCTGGGTGTTGTAGAACCCCCTGACTGAGAGCGACCTGATCTGGGGGAATCTTCCACCGAGGAGAGATGGAAAGGTCCACTAGGTCGACAAACCACGGCCGTCTCGGCCAATGTGGGGCAACCACTATGATCTCCGCCCGTTCCTGCAGAATCTTCCGGATGAGAGCCGGAAGCAGAGGAAGAGGGGGAAAGGCATAGAGGAGACCTGTGGGCCAGGGGCTGCGGAGCGTGTCCGTCCGCTCCGCCCCCCGGGACGGAAACCTGGAGAAGAATCTCGGGAGTGGGGCATTTGCCGGCGAGGCGAATAGACCCACCACGGGAGGCCCGAACCTCACCGAAATCTCCCTGAATAAATTGGGATGCAGGCGCCACTCGGAGTGGTCTACTATCGACCGGCTCAACGAGTCCGCCTGAAGGTTGGCCTGCCCTGAAATGTGCTCCGCCTTTAAGGAGGAGAGATTGGTTTCCGCCCAGGAACCTAGTGACCGTGCTTCGGACATCAAAGTCCTGGAGCGAGTGCCGCCCTGCCGGTTCACGTGGGCCTTTGCAGCCACGTTGTCTGTGAGCACTAGGACGTGTTGACCCGCCACCTCGTCGCTGAAGTGAAGCAGTGCCAGATGAATGGCCCTGAGCTCCAGCCAATTTATGTTGTGACTGAGGTCCATGGGAGACCATCGTCCCTGTGCTAAGTGACAACCCAGGTGCGCAGCCCATCCGAACAGACTTGCATCCGTCGTTAAGGTGAGTCTGTTTGGTTCCCGGAATAGGGAGCCTCTGTCTACAGCAGGGGAGAGCCACCATCGAAGAGAATCCAGAACTCGGGGTGTGACCCCGACCCTCTGGCTGGATGCACTGGAGCCCTGCCTCTGGTATGGGAGTAGGAACCATTGTAGGGTCCTGCAGTGTAGTCTGGCCCATGACACTATTCCCATGCAAGAGACCCTCTTGCCCAGTAGTCGGGAAAGTGAGGCCAGTGTGACCGTCCGCTCCCTGCGTATCTGCCTGATTAGGGAGCGAATGCTGTCCCGGTGTCCCGGGGACAAGTAGACCATTAAAAGGTTGGAATCTATGATCGCTCCTAGGTGTAGGATGCGATTGGAGCTGAGGAAGCCGTGCCTCCTTATGCTGGCCAGGATGGACTGCAACGTCTGCACCTTGAATCTCTAGTAGACAAGATGAGAGTTCAATCCCTGCAGATCGAGGATTGCTCTCCACCTTCCCGAAGCCTTTGGGATCACGAAGAGAATGGAGTAGAACCCTCGATGGGTTTGGCCAGCGGGCACCGGTTCGATGGCCTTGATCTGTAACAAATGGTGAATGGCCTCGGACATGAGACCTATCTTGGTCGGGCTTCTTGGGGTGAAGCAGACAACGCAACGATCCCATGGTTGTGACAGAAAGTCCAGGGTGAGGTCGACCTTTGAAAGGACGGCCTCCCGCGCCCCGAAAGGGCCGTTTGCCTTGATACTGCTGCCTGGCCCCGGGAGCTGGGCGGTCAGGTTGGCGGCCGGGCCTAGGGAAGGAGGGACGAGGCGGAGGGCCCCACACCGATCCTGGTCCTTGGCGGAGGGGCGGTCTCCGTGGGTATGGAGTAGCTCGCCTATCTGGCCTCCTAGTAAGGTGGGCCAACACCTTACGCTTATCCCCGTTCTCAATAAGGTAAGGCTCTAGCGCCTCCCCAAAGAGGTGTCCGTCCCTGCAGGGAGCAGAAGCCAGGTGCCACTTTGACTTCAAATCCGCTTGCCATTGTTTTAGCCATAGAAGCCTGCGGGCTGCAGTATTAGCGGCCATGGAGCGCGCTGAAAATCTGGCGGCATGGAGGGAAGTATCCGCCATGTATTCTGCCGATGCCACCAACTTACCCAGATTCTGATGGGCACGAACCTGATCCGGGGGAAGTAACGCTTGGAGTTCCCTGAGCCAGAGAATTGACGTTCTGGCAAAGAAGGAAGTAGAGGTGGACGCCCGCACGGCCCATGCCGATGCCAGGTGAGACCTGCGGAGAGAGAGCTCGGACTTCCTGCCCTCTGCCCTCAAGACCTCAGACGTGTCACCTGACACAGTGGAGGAGGGAAAAAGAGAGGTTAGTGGTCCGTCCACCCTGGGAACCTCCAGTAGATCTGACAAGGCCGGGGCTACGGCCATCAGTCTCTTATCAGTTCCCCCCGGCATTGGTAGAGTGCCCGGATTTCCCCATTGTTTCCTGATAGTTTCCAGGAAAAAGGGAGGGCAAGGGATATAGCGCTCCGTCACCGTAGGTTCGGAGAAGAGTGGCTTGGGGTCCTGACTAGTTGAGGCAGTCGGCTGGTTTTCCTGCTCCGGCTCAATATTGGCCGACGTGGTGGCCTTTAGCAGGAGAGACCTAAATAGACCCGGGTCAAAGAGGCCTATGAAAGGCGACGGGTCTGGGGCCGACTCCTCATCCTCTGACAGCTGGAAGTCAGTTGACCCATAACCCTCGGAACCAGAGTCCCGTGTTCGGGAGGAATGGTCCGAATAAATGGACTCTGGGTAGTCCGGCCTCTCCGCCCGTGCTTGAGCTGGCACCACGGGCATGACGAACTCCGGCCTGGGGTTCTCGTAGAACGAGGAGGCCCTACCCTGAGCATATGCCTGGGCGATTAATGCCTCAAGCTGCTCAGGCCCAACCCCTTGATGTTCAGGGGGGCGAAGTCTAGCCGCTGTGGGCGTGAACGTGGCCTCGGGCGGGGGACGGAGTCTAGCCGGTGAAGCTCCCATTAGG
This sequence comes from Azemiops feae, assembly GCA_023970755.1. Classification (NCBI taxonomy): domain Eukaryota; kingdom Metazoa; phylum Chordata; class Lepidosauria; order Squamata; family Viperidae; genus Azemiops; species Azemiops feae. Next base: position 610,125 of record JALGBA010000425.1, on the reverse strand, counting down.
GGGTTCAATCCCTTGTCAGAGGACAGAGTAGTACTCTGTGCCATGGGGCCCTGATGGGAAAGTGCCCGCGAGTCAGTGGGAACTGGCAGGGCCGGTTGGGGGCTGAAGAGTGAGCTCTCCTGGGGGGCAAGGGGAACCAAAGGTTGGTCTCCCGCAGACATACGTTGTGCCCTGGAGAACTGCTTCTCCAGAGCCGTGTTACGCCTTTCGGCTGCCTTGTCTGCGGCCCTTGAGGCCTTTTTTCCAGCGATGGCCTTGGACCTGGCCTTGGCCTTTATCCTGCCTGCTGCCTCTAGTTTAGAGGACTTGCGCTTCCCTGAGACGGGAGTGCCGGAAGCGCCCTGTGCAGATTGATTAGCTGCGTCATCAGCCATTGCAAGGGAGGCCTGAGGCCTATTGCAACTCAGGAGCAGGAGCGGATTGCCCAGTTGTTAGTATAGCCAAAGCTGATGAACAGCGTCCGCTCCGGGTTTGGTGCTACACTGAGCGCCCTACTGCCCTAGGCAGAGCTCCGAGAGGCTGGAAACTGCCCAGTGATGCACTGAGGCGTATTAGTCAGGCGTCTTGTGGCGACGAGACCCAATGGGTGAGTCGCAATCGGCAAGTGCCGGCACGCACGTTGACCGATCAGTGGCGGCGATCACCTTAGTGATATGTGCCTGCACACTCCTCTCCTAGTTGGTGGCGGCAATCACCTGAGTGATATGTGCCTGCACACAAAGCCTAGGTGGTGGCGGCGGAGCCCGAAGGCGTGCCAGCTCACGCTAAAGGTGAAATCCTCTCCATGTTTTGCCCTGGGGTAGTTGTGCCAGATCAGAATCTGAGCAGGGTGGCCAATGGCAGTTTTGGAGCTTCAAAATGGCGGCTGTGAGCAGTCCACAAAATGGCTGCCGCTGCAATGGCGAGGCGGCTTGTTAGGCCTGGGGCCTAGACTGATATAATTCCCTGCAGGGAAGGAGAGGTGAGGTCAGACCTTTAAGCCAATGGCCTCTGTAAGCAGCCTGCAAGGCTTGTGCAGTGGCTGCTGCCTGTTTGGGCCGTCCCTGTCAGGCCTGCTAGGCCTCTGGCGTCCAAAATGGCGGCCGCAATTAGCGCGCCAAGAAAAAACGGTCTGAGGCCTCAAATCTGTCAACAGCTGCTGAGGGCTTAGTTTGAAAGAAAATGCCCTAAATAGCCCGGGGGCCGGCAGCTCGCTGGAGAGCAATCGAATTTCAGCGCAATCCTCGCTGGGGAGGGCTGAAGGGCCGTGGAGAGAAACGGCCAGGCTGGGCCCGAAGGCCGATGCCACGCAGCGGGGCGGCTGAGGCGAGCTCCGACACTCAGCCTCGTAAAGTCCTGGAGCTTTCCGCAGCGCTTGGTAATTGCGAGCGCGCCCGGAGGCCGACGCTCAGCTGCGCTGCTGCAAAATCGGAAGCTCCGACATCAGCTGATTCAGCCGAGGGATCCCCCTCGTTGTCAATTGTGAGCCCTTGCCCTTAACAGACGCAATCGGGCTTGAGCCGGCCGGCCGCTGCTGAGCGGGCCCGAGGCCGGCGCTCAGCTGCGCTGCTGCAAAATCGGAAGCTCCGACGATCAGCTGATTCAGCCGAGGGATCCCCCTCATTGCCAATTGTGAGCCCTTGCCCTTAACAAAAGCAATCGGGGCTTGAGCCGGCCGGCCGCTGCTGTAACGGCTGCTGAGCGAGCCCGAGGCCGGCGCTCAGCTGTGCTGCGGCAAAATCGGAAGCTCCGACGATCAGCTGATTCAGCCGAGGGATCCCCCTCGCTGCCAATTGTGAGCCCTTGCCCTTAACAGAAGCAATTGGGGCTTGAGTCGGCCACCCGCTGCTGTAACGGCTGCTGAGCGGGCCCGAGGCCGGCGCTCAGCTGTGCCGCGGCTAGGGGAATTTGCCGAAAATCAGCTGTGTCTTGTAAAATTGATTCTCCCCTAGTTTGCTTTTAAACTGTCTAAAAATTTAGGAGATGAGAATCCACCAATGTAATAAAGCTATACGACCTGTCCAGAGCCAACAACGAGTCCTAGCTGGGCTGAAGACTAAGTCGTGTCTGGGATATCAGCCCAGCAGGAGGCGTGTTAACTCTGGCAAACTTAGTCTCTTATTGGGCAGGAAGATAGTCCTAACCCATTGGTGGATTCTCCATCGTCCTGCTGGAGAATATCTAGAGTTCAGTTTCTGTATATTAGCATTAAATTCCTCATGACTGACTTACTTTTAAAAATGCATTGGAAAATATTTTCTACTTTAGTAAGGCTTCATATTCTTACATGGTAATTTTGCTGAAAGCACAGCAATTGCTGAAAGTGAAGCAATATATAAATAAAATATATTAGGAAGGTTATTGTTACTATTCTTTCAAAAAACTGAAACAAATAAAGCAAGCATGCATTTAATTGACTTATGACATCAAAGCCTATATTCCCATTCCCACTTTGTGAATCTTTGCATTGTCAAGACAGTTATGCAATTTCATAACGTATTGCCATGTCATCAAAATTATATAAAAAGATATAAAAAAATCCCTATCCATTCATACTACCAAAATCTAGGTGAACTAGGAGATAACTTTCAAGTGAGTTTTTTTTAAAAAGTTTTGCTTTTTATCAAAACATTAGCCTATCTAGGTTAATACTGCTTACTTATATTCCCAACAGCTGTCTAAGGCTCAGATACATTTATCACATTTATTCTAGTTTATAAGAACAGCAATAGACATCTCAGAAAATTATTGTATCTGTATCTACAGTCAACTCATTAAAATGTACTTAAGCAATTGAAATTAGATATTTAAATTAAAATTAGAAAAAAGTATGCGATTCTGAATAGAATTCTCTATTTTTTAATAAATAGGTTCTGAAATGGTGTACTTGACCCCTATTTAAAAATTTATTTGGGGTTACATCACCAATAATTTCACAAGGTAAGAGTTAGGTTAAGTGCATACATATTGTGATGGCCACAGGCTTTAAAATGGGGGACGGGGGAGTTGCTACCAGGAGATTGAAGTCCTGTCCCTTTTTACATGCATGCAATGCATGTGACACACATTTTTAAAAAGGTTTGATTATATGATCACATCTATTATTTTAAAGTCAGTGGCCATCACTGTCTTGTGTTAGGCAGCAATTAAATACATCACTTATTTTTTTAAAAATAAACTTTTCACTTATTCAGCAAATAACCAATGGTAGATTCTTACAATTGTTTCCAGACACTTAGCTTCATGCTCTTAGTGGACAGCATTTTCTGAGAAATTATAATAAAACCTTCTTTTCCAAAAGCAAAACTGTTTGTGAAACCAAAAATTATGTACCTTTCATCATTTTTTTTGTAATTTTAGCTTACTTGTATTAATGCCACCACAAGATTGATCAATTTTACTTTAAATTTACTACCCAACAAAAACATTTCCATTTTGAAAAAGTAAATATGACGTATCATTGAACTTCAGTTACAGATATTCTATTCTACAGATATTCCAAAAGTTACAGATATGCTATTATAGTCCATGCTGACAAGCATTTTGAAAATACAGAATTATTTTCAGCAGAAACTGAACCTAACTAATGTTGGTCAGTACTAATGGATTCCCATTGAAAAATAGTTTGTCATATGAGCAATACATACAATTGCTATATTTTGAAAAAATGAGAATTTCAACTGCTTTAAAATACATTACACTTGAATCAAAGTCTGTTATAAAACTTTATTGATGTTTTTGTCATAATGATGGATTTCAACAGGTAAATTGAGACTATAAAAAAGAACCATTTCAAAATAACATCCTATAAACATAAATAATAATGTAAGGAATACAATACTATTGAAGATTAATAGAAACCTTGTACTTCTCCCAAAAAAAAAAAAGCAAGTAAAAATTGCTTTATAAGTTTACTAATACTCAAATATATAAGCTTGACTATCAAGCCTGAGACAACATTTTAAAGACATTCTGCAATGCTTCCCCCCCCCCCCGCCAATATACCTATGATTCCCTAGGGATTACAATCCACACTATGTGAATGTCTGCATTATTAAACAACATTTAAAGTATTAAGATCAGGAACACTGCACAATCTTCTAAATTTTGTTGATGAAGTTTTAAGAAAATACTTATCTGACAAGCTAATCAAGATAGCATGAACTAATTTCCATATTTCAACAGGAAACAATTTATATTATTATTTCCGTGCAATTTGCTATGAAATAATAGCTTTTTTAATTTCCATCTTTTTTTAACGGGAAAAAACTGACCCCCAAATTATGGAATCTCCTCATCATTTTCCATAATAAGCTGCAACTCTTCCTTCAATTAAAACAACAACTATTGTCAACATGACAAGCTTCCTAAATTTGATCAAAAGGGTGGAACTGGGAACCTGGCATACATTTGATATTACCCCATCTAATCTTTGAATATTACTATCAAACTTTCTACAATTTATCACCACTGAGACTTCACAGAGCTGAAGTTACATACAGAAAACCAACTATGAATGCAAAATTCCTAAAGACCTCTTAAATATTTGTTAAGCAGTTTCAACAGAGAGCTTCCTAGATTCTCTAGTGACTAGAAACTTTCTATCCAGCAATTAAAATGTTACACGAATAACTGCTTCATAAATTAAGTACACATCAACATGTCTTAGAGATACACATAAAATAAATACAAATGTCACATGTTTACTGTAATGAGGGTTCTAACTATACTCCGAGTTTTGTGTTATATAACATATGAAGCATCTCCAAATCAATCTTCAGATTGGGTTATCACCTGAGCCATCGATAAGTAGCCAATTTTTAAGCCATGGACGTACTGCAAGGATAAAGACAGGTACATAGCATACTAGTATGTGTCAGTATATACTAGTATGCTATAATGCTCTAGAACAGGGCTTTTCAACCGGTGGTACGCGTACCACTTGTGGTACATTAATAAGTGGCAGGTGGTACACAGCCCTGCCTAGCCAAGTGTAGTGGGGAAAGAGCCAGCGCAGGCAAAGACTTACAGTGAGAGAGTCCTCTGGAGCTGCAAAGGCCCCAGGCTCACTTCTGGCTCACCCTCCCCCATGAGAAAGGAGGAGGGGGGCGGAGACAGGAGAGGCTATAAAAGGAGGCAGTTTGGGCGGGAGAGGGAGAAAAAGCAGCAGCCTTGGGAGGAGGTGGAGTCAGCTCTAGCTGCACTGAAGGGAAAGGAGGAGGAGGGTGGGGGGAGAGGAGATCAAGCAGGCCGGCCATGAGTTGATCTACAACTGCTGTGGCAGCCACCTGTGCTGGCAGCAGCAAACAGGCAAGAAATGCAGTGGGGGAGGGGTCGCCCTCCACGAGGAATGAAAAAAGGCAGCAATGGCTGGAGGTGAGGCATGGAGGAGGGAGGGAGGGAGATGGAGAGTGGAAGGATTCTTATGTGCTTTTGTGACTTTGAAGTTCTGGGATTTGTGCAATGTGGGCTTTGTGTTCTTAAGGAGTGTTTGGCAATTTCTGTTTGGCTGATGTCTCGTGTTAGCTTCTATTGCTCTGCTGTTGTTAGCTGTAAGTTTTGCTGCAAGGGATTTTGAAGTATTTTTCTCCTGAATGGATTTTGCCTGTAGCATTCCTTTACTTATGAATGGAGCCATTTGGGGAGGCTGCCTTAGCCGGCAGCCAGTACTTACATTTTCTTTTCTTCCTTAAGTGCCGGCTGCGTTCCTTACTTTCCTTTCTAGCCAGTAGCTAATTCTTAAAGGGGAATGTGCCTTTTTAAGCTAGTTCACTCAGCAGCTTGTCTTTTCTGTCTCTGGAGGCCTTTCCTTGTTTGATCAATATATGCAAGAGGGAAAATATGGGGGGGGGGTGTTTTCAAATTCTTCCTTCAGAAGGAAGATGGGAATGAGAAAAAGTTAGGCAGGGAAGGAGGGAGGGAAGGAAGTCCCGCCTTAGCACTTGGCCAACAGCAGCTCTGCCATTGACTTTGCTTGTCAAAAGTTGCAGAAGGGGATCACATGACCCTGGGACACTGTGACCATCATAAATATGAATCAGTTGCCAAGCATCCAAATATAAATCACAGACCCTGGGCATGCTGCAATGGTCATAAGTGTGAAAAATGGTCATAAGTCATTTCAGTGCAATTGCAACTTTGAACAGGTTTTTTTTTTTGGTCATCAAATTTTTGACACCTTGCTAGGTGGTACTCGAATATTGCCATATCCTAAAAGTGGTACAATCGGTAAAAAGGTTGAAAAGCCCTGCTCTAGAACACTTCTAGATATCAATTATGCTGTTCCTCTTCAACTGAAGCAGCAATACATAATGTGTTATGGTTAGTTAACTAAGGCAATCACAAACTGTATCTTCACAATGTACACATTATACCACTGTTGAAGCAACAACTACTGAGGGGTATTCCTAGTGTAGGACATCTACAATCATACCCTTGGGATAAGAATACCTAATACACTGTCTAAGTCTGTAACAAGGAAGGCACTTCCTAAGGTAGCCAGAGGAAGTCTCTGTGATCCCACTTGTTCTTAGGAGTGCTCGCCTGCTGAAATCTGTGGAGAATCTACCATTAGTTTCAGGCAGACCGTCCATGTAAAAATAACATGGAAATTATTCCGTCTTCCTCTTTTTGATGCCTATTAAAAGGCTACAAGGATCTAAAGGGAGAAAAACAGGTAGAGACCGAAACCCTAGCAAGACAGAGTAGCTGAGGATTCAGAAACTGACTGCCTCTAAGTTAAAATCAATTTTAATTGTGAGTAGAGTTGTACCAGGAGGAGCTGCTATATAATCTAGGGTTGCTCCTGGATTCTCAACTCTTGGTGGAAAAGCAGCTTCATGCTGTAGCTAAGAGGAACTTTGCCCAGCTTTGACTGGTACACCAGCTGAAGCAGAAGGTGATGGAGCTTATCAGTTCATGGCTGAGCTAGTGTATGTGTTCCAAATGAGACTGTCCTTGAAAATTCAGTTAGTTCAGAAACTTGCACATTAATCAGAAAAAGTGGATATTATCGTATAACACCAAGATTATGAAAGCCACATGGATTGTCAGTTTGTTCTGAATGCAATTCAAGGTATTAGTGATCAACGTCAAGTCCCTACATGGTTAGGGATCAGGCCAGTCAGTCATTTTATTTCAGTCACTAACCAGCAAAAGGGTCAGACTAGATTTGAAATCTTTCACCCCCAAAACAGATTTGCTGTCCCTACATCTCATGACAAGTTGACTCTTGAAGGCAGAACATCCTCCCCAAATATGGAAGAACCAGAGTTTCACTTTCAAAGGTATTAAATACCTTTTAAAAACATGGTCTTTTAAATGTATTTGGAGTACTGGGGCAAGAATGGAGAATGTACCCGAATCTAGCTGTTTTGATGTTGTACAACACCATGCTTTTATTATTTATTATGATTGATACTGACCATATTTATTACTTAATATACTTCACACAGTGATTACTTGATAGTTATTGCAATGCTATGTATTACATACTGTCACTGAAAATGCTCAGTTAGATAATGGAAGCAGCATAAAAACATACCTAATAGTACCCAATTGTTTAAGATTTACTAACTTTCAATTGCCAAGGCAAGGGGAATGTAAAATGTAACCAAAGTGTAACTGCATTTGGAATGCAATTAAGAGAAAATTATAACACAACCCCATATTGTAAATAAATATAGAACTGAAAGTTATTTTCAACTTTTGCCTAAATTCTTAAAATCCAATGTTTACAGTTAAACAAATGTGCACACTCCTCCAATTGCAATAAACAATTCTTACAGTTGGAATTGTCATTTCCTAGAATTATCATTACCAAAAATACATGTGCAATTGGGTAAATGCAAAAAAGTGGCTCTCTTTATAGAGTGCTTTCTAATGAGATTAAATTAGGAATGTTAAGAAAAACTAATCACAGCATGTAAAGCAATTTCGTTTTCACTGTCATAGGTAGTATGGAATTGTTAAACTAAATTACAGTACATGTATTAAGAAAGACTATCATTTCCATTTATTACACAATGTGGGAATTTCATTTTTGCTACATGCCAATTAATTCACATTTCAATGTACTTTGAGTGATTTGGTTATATTTAGAAGTAAAAAAATTGCTGGCATGTCAGTATTATAGATTGCTGCTTAATCAGAGTGTATCTAAAACTGCTGTTAGATTATCAGTTGTTTCCATAACCTTATGCTGTCAAAGATAAAAACATATATTACAGTATTCACTCAAACGTCAAATAAATTTTCATTTTCTAAGTTTATCTGAAATTGTATCAGAATAAAGTGTGATCATATATATTGCTAGCTTTTATAACCCTATGATAATTCTCAAAATTATTAATAAAACAACAGGAATTGCTCTCATACTACCATCATATTTATATTAATTCAAGGAAGCTTTTTTTCAGAAACAAAACTACTTTAAATTAATATAATCTGAAATTACTTGTTTGTTGAAAATAGTACAATGGCAATAACATTCTAGACTTTAACATAATGAACTCCAATCATTTTTGATCAGTCATTTGTTGACATACAATCTATCCTTCCTTACACATTAACCAATACTACTATAATTAACCATTAAACCTAGGAATTAGAAATGATAAATTATTTATTAGGCAAGAGTTTCCACTATATGCCATAAAATATTTTTAAAAGTATCCCAAACCAACAAAGATGAGATCAGTAGGTTATAATCACACATACACAAGAAGAGACTGGACAGCCATTTGTCCAAAATGGTATAGGGTTTCCTGCCTGAGCAGGGGGTTGGACTCGATGACCTCCAAGGTCCCTTCCAACTTATTATTATTATTATTATTATTATTATTATTATTATTATTATTATTATTATTATTATTATCACATGCATCCGTGGAACATACACAACAAGCAAATCGACTTCTGTTCAGAAGGACTAAGTGGTATACAGAGGACAAAAAGTAAAAAAAAAAAAGCTGTGATTTTTAGCTGTGAGCGCTAAAATCTGCTTACATGAAATTGGATCTAGCTTAGTGTAGTTCAAATAATCAAAAAAACATGATTTAATTTTTAACTATAGAAAATTAATAGGGTTCCGTTAACTCGTGAAGCTCTAATAAGCATTCTATTTACCATTTTGTGAAGAAGTAAACATAGAGAAAAATCTCTGACTTTGCAGAATCAAATTAGTTCCTATCAGAATATTCCATAAGCAGAGTGCCATCCAAACATGCCGACCAATAAAAAGGAGGGAAAACTATTTTCATCGATTTCCCTCTGTAATTCCTGTGCTACTCGTTAAGCTGTTATAGAATAGCCCTAAAACCTGTGGAATAGATTTTCAGGGGCAAAGAGATCTGGAAAGGAGGGGAAAGGGTGAAAGGAAACAGGCCTCTTACCCCGAGGTCATCAGCAGAAATATTTTGTCAGACAGTACTCCAATTGAATATAGATCCAAACTGCATTATTTTTATATTTAGCATGCATTTATTGTGGCTTCCTCATGGACTTACACAGTCCCATATACAGTGCTACCATCTAGGAAATGGTCCCTTACACAGTATATATCCATTTTACCATGTACTTTCCGGAGTTACACAATAGGCTTCTCAGATTATAAATTATTATTCTACCAAGTATCACCAACATTTAATATTTCCACCCAATAAACTGAAGCCTCTTTTTGAAAGCATTTAAGGCTGCAGCCCTACACAGTCTTACATAAGGGGAATTCCTTTGAGCTCAGTGGCCCATTTACATAAACATGATAGGACTGCCCTATCGAAATGTAATCTTGTTTAAGGGTCCCTGCATTTGCCTAAATCACATCAAACAAAAGTCCATTAATTTCAGATCCCATCCCCTTGTCTACATACAGTTCTGTGCAAAAGATGCAATTGAGTTGCATAATATTAAAAATGTGAAATGCTGCATAACAAGACACCAATACAAACATATTGGATCAGAAAATATGAATCACATTTCCATTTTTCACATTTAAAAGTGAAAGGTCTTAGCTAGATTATTTTCATATATGCACGCGGACACACACACGGAATTTAAGTATGGTTACAAGATGTACTCTAATACACAGGTTTACTTCTCAGTGAAAAAGTATCAGAGAATCCCAGGGCTCTGGGCTAGATTGGGAAG